>LPNX010049198.1:0-93090 GCA_001517045.1 Pseudotsuga menziesii | reverse complement strand
GACAATAAATGGTCCATAGGGAATAATGAGTCTGCAGCGGGATAGGGGAAGGCCATACAATGTGTGATTCACCTAGTGTGGTGAAATCTGCTATAACAATCGACAACTTCTTCTTTGACATAGTTCTCCAGGTCATGCTGCTTAAGGTATGAGAAGAACTCTATACATCCATTCTTAGAGATTCTCGACTTCTTCAAGATTGTTCTCAAGCTTTGTATTTTTTTTCATCATGATAAAAATGAGAACCTATAATGGAAATAGAGAGGATAGAACTTACCAATAAGATTGCTTCAACTTGATGCTAGATTGAGAGCTTTTATGGAAGACTGCTTCTAGTGGACCTAGGGTTTGATAGAGAAAGCCTAATTTTTCAAATTAGGTATCTTTCATATCTGATTCGATAGAAATATGTTCCTCCTCAAGGTGAGCTTAGCAACATACTCAATTTCCCAAAATTGAGAACATAACTACAAAATATTTCATGCCCTACATTTATTCAATTTCTTCTACATAATTGCCTGATCTTGTTTTTGATGTATCTATGAACTTATTGCTCCTATGGGTCTCACATGTTTCACTGAGGTAGCCTGGTCTGTATTGTTTCTAACCCCACATTTCAGAGCATAATTTGTTTCACCAATTGGGACTTATGTGAATTTTCCCAAGGCGACTTATTTCATGACTGTTCAACATAGAGAACTTGTATGTACTACCATGTGTCACTATTTCACCTTAGGTTTATGAAACTTTTACCACATAAACTACAGTCTATGAACTATCTGCAAAATCTTAAAAAAAATTATTTGGACCTTCCTAGCCCGATATGGCAATTATTCCTAGGTGACATGTTTAATGATGAATTATGAGAGAGGCTGGAACCTTGAGTTGGAGAAATCATATCTCCTAGATTATAGCAAATCTGAGGCTGAAAATTTTACACAAGGTACAAAAAGATTTCATATTTGTCATTTAAAAGTTTAACTTCCTGATAGTTTTTCAATATCAAGTTGTAGTGAAAGTACTAGCATGACTAGTTTTTGTCATCTAGGGTCTTCCAACGTGAAACCCTAATCTTCAATAGTTGTAGTTGTAGTAGTGTTTCAACTGCAAAAAGAATTCTTTCAGGGTAGCTTTGATACCATGTTAAGTTTTTAATGGTTATAAAATATCTTATAACATTTAGCATTATAACATCAGAACCATTTGTAAAAGGATCATTTAAATATAAACAAGTACAACCAAACAAAGGAACACAAAGATTTATCATGGGAAACCCTCACGGGGAAAAAAACCTAGCAAAAAATACTATATATAAGTTGTATGAAAAGTAAAATACAAGAACCCAAACAGGTGCGCCTTCTTTTAGCAGATCTCTCTCTCTCTCTCTCTCTCTCTCTCTCTCTCTCTCTCTCTCTCTCTCTCTCTCTCTATCCTATGCACTATACATGAGTGAGTGTATGTTTAAATGAGGAACACAACTCCTCTATTTATGCCCTTTTTGTCACTTGAATTTTAACCTAACAAGTTGGTCCCACTTAACTGATTGGGCTGACTTCACTTAGGAAGACTCGATACAATATTATATTATATTAATTAGGGTACTATTGACCCGACTTACAATGGATGATTTACCTCATGACTCTATGATGACCAATTACAATAGTAACATCCCACGGAGGAATAATAACATCTCTCTTGGGTTACATCAGTAAAATACATTTAGAATATCCTTTGAACTTACAATATTTCAACAATAACTTCCTCACTCAATTTGAGTTTAATTTTTCTTAGCTCTTTTTTTTTTAAATCTACATAGTTGTGCACTTTATTTCAACTAATTCTATTTTTTTTTTTTCAAAATGGATACTAGTAACCCTCGTGTAGTTTGGTTAACAAACACCAATAATTACTCTTGGAAATAATGTATAGAAGACCAACTCAAAAGTAAATGTCTTTATTGAATCAATTGGGATGGATCCCCTACCACTAGATATGATGAAATGTGCAAAATGGTTAAATCACAATGGTGAAGGAGGCCTTATTGGCATGTCCATCTCTAAAGATATGAAATTTAATTTTAAACAATTCATAATGCAACAATTTGGGAAAACTAATCTAATTCATTCTCATTAGCTCGAGAATCATCTTGTCTCTCTTTATTGGGTAGAATTCCCCGAAATTGAAGATTACATTACTAAATTCAAACTCTTATTGCTTCAACTTGCTGATTTTGGAACCACTTAACCCGATCAATAAATAATGGCTATTATTTCAATATCTTATCTCCTTTGATATTTATTTCGCTACATTTTAATCCACTTAGAAATTACTTAGAAACTATGAGATTGCTTCTTGTAAGTTTTTTAGACATTTAACATGTGAGAAATGCAAGCTCTTGCACATGGGTGGGATTAATATATATCAAACATAAAGCTTTCTCTGCTCGCAAAAACAGAGGAATAAAACCCTGCAGTAATACCCCCCAAGGACCCACATTTCCCAAGACAATCAAGTCTCCTACAATAATGACTCTTCCATTTTCCCACAAGAAAACCAAATCAAAAGAGAAGTCACCAAGGACTTGTTCTTTTTACGAAAAATATGGACATATTAGTACACATTGTTAAATGAGGATGCAAATGTTGTAAGCAACCATGAAGAAGCAAAATATTCAAATTAATTCTTCCTCATATTCTTCAACTAAACTTAACGATCCTTTTGCAATGGCTTGCAAGCATAATAACCAATGGAATTTAGACTCAAGGACCCCTTATCATATGGCCAATAAAAGGAATTTATTTTCTCTTATCAATGATTATGCATCCCTATGTATTTTTGTTAGTGATAGTTCTCCTCTAGAAGTTATAGGAGTAAGAACAATATATCTCATGAATAGGAAAATAAACAATGTCCTATATGTTCCTTGTCTCTCAACCAACTTTCTTTTAATTTTTCAAATTGGTCATTCAAGTGATGGAAAATCCATTGGTTGTAAGTCAAGGAAATAGTCCCCAGTGTAACATCATGTAATGTATTTTTGGAGTCTCTCTAGGGTAAGTTGGACCTATTAGGGTAAGCAATCAGACCCAGTCATGTAATAGGTCAGTCACTTGAAAGGTATAAATAGGGAGGCACCCTCCCTAATTTATACACACACTCACTCACTCAAGTTTGCATGAGGAAAGAGGGAGAGAAGGGGAGGAGATATAAATAGGTGCAGAATACTTCTTGTTATTGGGATTGATCATCTTGTGATACAATGTTTGTGACAAAAATGTTTTGAGGAAATTTGTGGGGTTTTCTCCTTTATGGTTTTCCTCATGAAAATATTTGTATCTTGTGTATCTGCTCTATATTGTGTATCTTGTTGTACTTGTTATTATTTTATATAAAGATGATAATCAATATAACTAGATTAGAGAAAATAACATGGTATCAGAGCCTCTCTAAAAGAAGGAACAATGCAACAGTAGAAACTAGGAATTACTAGCTCAAGGTCTTCTCTCCATATATCATCAATAAAAGAGTGCTAGGCTAACTCCCCTAATTAGGCAACATATTTTGGTGGAAGAAAAATCATATTTGAAAATTTTTCATTTTTTACCTTGTCACTAGTGTCGAGAGAAACTAGGGAATCAAATTTTGGAGGCTCCGCACCTCAGTATTCAGAAAAGGACCTTGCAGAGCAACTCACCTCAAGGAGGCACATCTTTCTGTCCAAATAGAATTCCCAAACTCCAAGTTTGGAAAATTAGGGTTTGTATGACAAACCCTATGTCAACTAGCTCTGGAACAAGGTTGGACACGTCAAATCGCTAATATCTAAGTTTTTTTTATTTCCATTTGAGGTTTTCATTTGAAAATATGACTCACCATACTCAGCTTGAGGACGAGCTTATAGGGTCTAATAACTTCCAAGCATAGAAGTCAGAATCTCCCTAATCCTTGAATATAATGATTTTGGATCAGTACATGAATGGAGAAGTTCTAGAGCCAGAGGAAGATGAGGCTAAGGCTACTCATAAGAATAATTTTGTTAAGGAAAAGAGAATCATCGCATATTCCATTAAGGATCACCTAATACCCCATGCGTCATCCTTGAAGACACCAAAGGAAGTATATGATGCTTTGAAAAATATGTTCAAAGGAAAGAACATCAATCGAAATATGACATTGAGGAACCAAATGAAGAATGTGAAAATACAAAATTCATAGACTATATATTCCTACTTCACAAGGGTTTCTCAAATAATGGGACAACTCGAAGAAGTTGAAGAAAATGTAGAATAAGGAGAGATTGTTATGACTACCTTGAATTCCCTCCCAAGATCATGGGATTCATTCATTCAAGGAATCTGTGTAAGAAGGAAAGTGATTTCTTTCATCCGCCTCCAAGAAGAATGCACATAAGAAGAATCTCAACTCATAACAAGAAAAGAGAAAATGGGAGAAACTGAAGATAAAGCTCTCATCGTTCATAGGGGAAGAATGCAAAGAAGACATTTACCAATAGTGAAAGTAAGGCTAAAGGAATATTGGAGATAGTACAATCAGATGTATGTGTACCCATGTCTTCCATCTCACTAAGCGGGTATGTATACTATGTTTCCTTAATAGATGATTTCTCATGTAATAATTGGATATAATATTTCTTGAAAGGGAAGAATGAAGTATTCAGTAAGTTCAAGGAATACAAATCCTTGGCCATGAACCACACTGAAAGGAAGATCAAGAATCTGTGATTAGATAATGGCAGATATTTCACCTCGGAAGAATTCAAGGAACTCTATAGAGAGTTTGGGATTAAAAGGGAGTTAATAAATCCATACAATCCTTGGTAGAATGGAGTTGCGAAGAAGAAGAACTGAACCATAATGGAAGCAATGAAGACGATGCTACATGACCAGTATCTTCCAATGCACATTTTTGTCGAAGAAGTAAGGACAATTGTGTATGTACAAAACCATACTCCTCATCGAGCACTTGACAACAAGAATCCTAAAGAGGCTTTCTCAGTAGAGAAACCAGAATTCAGCCATCTCAGAATATTTTGTTTCCTAGTGTACATACATATTCCAAAGGAGAAGAGGAACAAGATCCATCCTCATGGGTGGAATGGTATATTCATAGGATAAAATGATACATAAAATGCCTACCAAATATACTTTTTAATATTCAAGAAGATCGAGATCAACAGAGATGTAACCTTTGATGAAGACTCAACATTCTCTAGATCTAGGAGGCTACCTATTGAAGAGATCAAGGAACCTGAAGGAAGGAGACTCCAAGGTACTAAAATTGTAGAAAAAATTCTAGAATACCATGGATATGATGACATGGTAGAACCATAGGAACCTGTGGAGGCACTTCGCGAGAAGGAATCCCACAAGAGGAAACCAGCATGGGCACAGGAGCTCATACAAGACACAAAATGGTATGTCTCTCCAGAACAGATGCATAGAGAAAGGAAAAGACCAAAACCTTACAATAGCTATGTGGCCATGTTGTGTGACATCATTGACAAGGAACCTTCCATTTATGTAGAAGCTGTAGAAAATAAGAATCGAAGGATGCCATGATTGAGGAGTATCATTCGATTATGAATAATTATGTCTAGGAGATAGTTCCAAGACCTGAAGGAAATTTCGTCGTGACTTTGAAGTGGATCTACAAGATCAAGCATGTTGCAGATGGAAGCATCAAAAAATATAAGGAAAGGTTTGTAGCACGAGGCTTCTCACAAAAAGAAGGCATAGACTACGACGACACATTTTCACCAGTGGTGAGGTACACTTCCATTAGATCTATACTTTCATTGGCTATAGTTATGAGATGTAAGATACACCAGATAGATGTCAAGGCAACATTGTTGAATGGTGTAGTTGAGGAGGATGTATACATAGAACAACCACTAGAATTTGGGACGGATGTCAGGAAGACTCATGTGTAAATTGAAGAAGGCCTTGCATGGATTGAAACAAGCACCGAGGACATGGTATGGTAGGATGGATAGTTTTATGATGGGCCTAGGAATTACTAAGAGTAAATTTGATTCCAACCTTTAATTCAAGGTTGAAGGTGGAATACCATTGTTTCCCTTGCTAACAGGAGAGGACGAAATCATTGAAGATGCAAAGAGGCATTAGAGTAAATTTGGGGTCTAAAATGGGTCTGATAAGAAAACGAGCCAACAAAAAATTCTTGTGAGTTGGAATTAAAGAACCAATAGAATTTCAATAAAATGAGTCAACCACAATGGTTTCCTTGACACATTTGTCATAAAAAAACTATTATTTTTGTTCGTATTTTCAACATATCTCCCTGTGTTTTTACTCAAATTTCAACACTATCATCACATTTTTTTAGGTATTTATTGTTTCTGGGGTAGTGAGGTCTGACAAAATTATTTAGTGTGGGTTCTTTTTGGAATTATAATTTAATTCCACATCCAACGAGCCTTCCCGCTCGAAATTTGAGTAAAAACACATGGAGATATGTTGAAAATACGAATAAAAATAGTAGCTTTCTTCTTTATTCCTCCAAAATTAATAAATATCATTTTATTATTTTAACTATTATTTTATTATTTTCCTTAGGAGACCAATTTTAGACCTAAAAATTCCTCTAATGAGACTTGATACTGAGTTCAAAATGAAATATCTGTGGATAATGCACTACTTATTAGGCATGGAGGTGTGGCAGAGTGCAGATTGGATTTTCCTTGGTCAAGAAAAGTATACAATGTAAATTATGAAGAGATTTGAAATGTTGGACTATAAGGAAATAGCCACACCTATGGTGTCGAACTTGAAGCTTCTGTGTGATGTTTCATCAGAGTCGGTTGATGGCACTATGTATACTTAGATTATTGGCTCGCTGATGTATCTGATGAATACATGACCAAACATATGCTTTTTTGTGAACATAGTAAGCAAGTTGATGGATCAAAGACATGTTCATTTTATTGTTGCAAAGCATGTTACCTAAAGGGTACAATGGATTATGGTCTCAATTATGTTGCAAATTAGAATATTAACCTGCACGGTTATATTGATTAAATTGGGAAGGTAGTGCCACTAATAGGAAGAGTACCTTAGGTTGTTTCTTCAGTTTAGGATCTAGCATGATCTCTCGTTTAGCAGGAAGCAGTTGTGTGTGGTGATAAGTACAGCTAAGGCATAGTATGTTTCTGCTTGCTCGGTTATTTGTGAGGAAGTATGGCTAGGAAAGATACTATCTGATGTGTTTGATCTCCAATTAGAAGCAACTTTTATCTTCTATGAAAATTAGAGTTGTATGAAGCTATCGGAGAACCTAGTGTTCCATAACAAGTTGAAGCACATTGACATCAAGTTCCAATATATCATATATATGGTGCTAAGAGGAGTAGTAAGCTCCAGTCCATGGAAACAGAAGAGCATATAGATGAGGTATTGACCAAGCCTCTATCCATAGTGAAGTTCGAGTACTTCAGAGAAATACTTGGTTTGATCCAATACGAGACCCCTCGAAAGAGGGACTGATGAGTTCTAGCATATCCGAAGATAAAAATTGTTCGAGCGTAAAAGTATTGGTGAATATCATAGGTTGCTCGGATGTAACCATTCATGTGAGTTGTCCTCGAATGTAATAATTCATGGTGAAGATCATAGGTTATCTTTAGATGTAATCGGTCCTTATATTTTTGTATGCTAGAAGATGACCAAAGACTAGATGAAGCATATGCATGAGATCTCGCATGGGAAATGAGACAGGTTCTCTGACTATAAAAGAAGTCTTTGTGTAGCATGTTTATTAGATGCAATAAGTCTTGTAGGTTGTCCTCGAATGTAATCAGTCCTGGCGAAGCTCGCATGTTATCCTTGGATGTAATTAGTATTGAGACAGGTTATCCGAGTGGAAAAAATATCCTAGTGTAGCATTTTACTCAGATGTAATAAGTCTTGTGGGTTGTCTGAAGTGTAAAAGAGGTATTGGTGTAGCAGGTTACTTGGATGTAACAAGTCCCGAAAGTTGTCCGAAAGGAAAAGATCCTAGATGTAGGTTGTTCAAATGTAGTTAGTACTTGAGTTTTACTAGAACGAAAAAATATCATTGCATGGTATGCATGTTGATCAATCATAATCAATCCTTGTATGTGTGTGTTCCCATGTTGGAGATGATTAGGTCACAATGCACTTGGTGTGCACCTGGGTAACTCTCCTATGTTGGTAGAATTCAGGTTGATCGTAGAGAGACATAATGCACTTGGTGCGCTTGTAGATGATTCTCACATGGTGGTAGGTGTAAGTTGGATCCTGACATCTTCCTGTGTTGGTAGAATGCAGGTGGTATGCATCTGGGTTTTGCTTTGTATGCTTTGTGCATGTTTTGTTTTTTTGTATTGCAATACAAATAGATGATATGGATACAACGAGATGATAGTAGGAGACATAGGTTATTTCTGTTGCAATGCAAATAAGGTCATGGGTTGTACCTACAGGATGGATTGCTCGAATATATGATGAATACTTGGATGAGGACTAGGCCTACAACCAGAATGAAAAAGGGCTATCTCTGTAGAAACTTCTGATGACATATAGTACCATTCTATGATCGACTAGAACATGAATATGGTAGTAGCTATGATGATGACTGGACTGGATGTGTTGATGAATGTGGAGAGAGAGAGAATACCTTCCTAGTTGAGAGGGAGTGTTGATGTATTTGTAACTTCAAAAGATATTTCAATGTATATTATCATTGTATTTTGGTGTACCCCATCATAGAGGTGTTTTCCTCCTTTCAGTATGTCATTATTGTGTATGGACCTTGAGGTACAACCTAAGTTGTAAGTCGGGGAAATAGTGCCCATTGTAACATCATGTAATGTATTTGTGGAGTCTCTCTAGCAAAATTCGGCCCTGTTAGGGTAAGAGGTCAGCCTCAGTCATGTAATAGGTTATTCACTTAAAAGGTATAAATATGGAGACACCCTCTCTCATTTATACATGCACTCACTCACTCAAGTTCGCATGAGGGGAGAGAGAGAGAGAGAGAGAGAGAGAGAGAAGGAGGAGAGATAGATAGCTACATAATAACCTTTGTTATTGGGTTTGATCATCTTGTGATATAGTCTTTGTGACAAAACTATTCTGATGAAGTTTGCAGGGTTTTATCCTTTATGGTTTCCCCGATGAAAATATTTGTGTCTTGTGTATATTCTCTATCTTGTGTATCTTGTTGTACTTTCTATTCTTTTAGATAAATATCATAATCAAGTTAATTAGATTATAAAAACTAACACCTTTCTACACAAGGAATTGAATGAAGAAATCTACATGGATAAGTTGATTTGAACTGCATTTTCAACTTCAGAGAAACTAAATTATTGTAATGTAATCATCTTTTATGTGTAATAGAAAGTGAATGCATGTTTGTTGTCCCAAATTGTGCATGCATGTATGATTTTTGGTGTTTTCATAGTTTACTTATTATGTTGATGTAGGGAGAGTCACGTTAATGTTGAGTTGATCTAGTATGTTTTAATGTGTACGTTAAGATCTAGTTTTTGTGAGTTTGGTGTTTGATCAAATATAACTTTCCAATCTAATTTTTGTATTAAATCTAGCAATAACTATTGTTGTAATGATTGAACCATTTTACTTGTAGTGTATATACTATTGAATGTTTCCCTATTGGTTTTATTAATTGTAGATCTAAAAAATTGTAACAATTATTTCCAAAATAATATGATTCAACTTTAGGATTGAATATTCTATTATGCAACTCCAATTCCTTATGAGGAAATAATTTTTACATGGTTTCAAAGTGGTGATGCTGAAATTTTCTATCCATTGCATGGAGAATTTAACTACATGTAAGAGAAATTTGAGAGAAAAATAATTAAGTGGATGTGATTCCCAAAAATCTCTAGTGATTAGTGCTAATCCATGCTTATGAGAAGCACCAAGACCTCTGAGGATTTTGTAAGTGGAATTTCCTAGTAACTTCAACACTTTGATTGTGTTCTTATACATGAGAGCGGTGGTATGACCCTATGAGAAGTTGTTAATTAATTGATCTATTGTATTCAAGTGGCTTTAAGAATTATGAAATTGTTAATCTTAAACTATCTCTATATAAATATATAAAATATTTACAGACACATTTATGGTAAAAAGGATGAATCTTTAAAATCTTCTTTTCTCGTGTTCTTCCTAGTTTTCAATTTTATTAAAATTGTATATAGTATATAAAATCTTGATATAATGGGGTATAAATATATACATTTATGGTAAAAAGGATAGATCTTTAAATCTTCCGTGCCCTATTTTCAATTTTATTAAATTTTAATGAGTTGTATCTAGCTTTTGGCTAATTAAGAAATAAGTAAATAAACTACAAATTATTGAACATAAGTATTTGTATTTTAAAAAAAATATTATTACTATTAAAAAAAAAGACAATGATAAAAAAATTACCAAATTATTGTGTTCCTATTCTAAGACTAGTACAGTTAACCCAAAAAGATAATCTATAATTCTTCATGTATCATACACATAAATCTAAATTCTTTGAAATGTTAATCCTTTAAATTTTTATTTTTGATGTGTCATACTAATTTATTGTTCTTGATAGTTTTCATTTGGAGTATAACTGTACATATTTGGATCTTGAGGTTGTGTGGCATAACCATAACCAACATAATTTATAAATTAATATTCACCATTCCATTTATTTGAATCTGATTGTTGGGTTTGAACTTAGCCTATAGGCTATAATTGTTTTTTTTCATGCCTTAGTCCCAAAAAAACCTAAGTCTAAATACATTGAAATTTTTGATGCGTAAGACTAATTTACTGTTACTGACAGTTTGTGTTTGGAGGAGTATTATTGTACATATTTTGATCATCAAGTTGTGTGGTATAATTATAAACATCATTGTATCCTTGTACATAACCATAACCATAATATACACAACTCCATTGATTTGGATATGTTTGTTGGAATTGAACCCACCTTGCAGGATGCATTTGCTTGTTTGCAACACTTATTCCCCAAGAAATCCTATTGGTTATCGACCAAGAACTGCACCCTATCTAATTTGCAATGCTCCCTCTACACATGCCCTATTTCCAAACTAAAAAAATATACAATTCTTTCCCATGGATATTGTGGCATGCACAATCTCACCAAATATACCAAATGGATGCACTAGCACTTTGACTGTAACATAGGACTCTAAGACACTAACAAATAGAGTTGTATTTATTGGATCATTATCTAAGGCTGAGATAACCACTTTAGGATACAATTTTTGATAATTTATAGTCTTATTTATTGTGACAGGTTCTATTCGCATAGGTTTGGAGGAGACAAACATTCCTTTCATCACTAACATAGCTTAATCTTTCTCATTCTCATCCCCAAAGCTTACAAACCCGTATCCCTTTAAAGAAGATGTAGTCCTATTAGTAACAATCTTGGATCCTTTTTACATATATATAGCTCCAAAGATATCTTGCAACAAGTTATATGCAACATCAAATTGCAAATCTCTAATGAATATAGTATAATCCTCGAGACCCATTTCTCCAATTCCAAATTCTGCCCAATTTATACTGTAAAGTTGTTCATTGTTGGGAATCTATAGACAATTTTAATTTTGGAGAGCCATTTGCACTGTTGCATGGCTTACAAATTCTAGAAAACCATATCCCTATGACTTTCCAATATGAATATTGTAATTGATCTTAACATAATGAAGGCTCTATGTAGGAGAAAAACAACTATGCATATAAGTATCATCCATCCAATACTACAAATATTTGATCCATACGGTCCTATTTTTAACTTTTTTTGGGTATTATTGCACCATAAGATGGGTTTGGGATTGCATAGGCCAAAACTCAGCTCTAGGAAGCAATTGCATCATCATCCAGTGTTGTCGTTGTTGTTGTGGTTGCATCATATTCATCCACTATTGTTATATCCGTTGTGATTGGGGATCAATCATGGTGCGACTATGGAAGTTGGTTGCATCAAATGAACTATTTAAAATGGGAAAATCTCTTTGAGTATAGGAAAACCCTAAAAATACAATAAAATAATTCTATTAAATGAAACACCTATTTCATTAAATTTGGACTTTTTAGGAAAAATATGGAGTAAAATGGTTGAATGTAGCCTTTCAAAGTGTCAATATCAACATTTCAAAAGTGCAAATTTGGGTTCTAAAAACGGAAATATTGGGTTTCAAAATTGTGTGCATTTTGTTTTACCATAGCATTTTTTTTTACTACTTTTGAACCCTAAAAGTGCACTTGTTTATTCCAAAAGTGCACTTTTAAATTTGAAAATATGAATTTCAATTTGTAAAGTGCAATTTTCATTTTGAGAGGTGTAATATTTGAATCTTAAAGTGCGGTTTTTAATTTCAAAATCATAATATTTATTTCCAAAACTATAATTTTTTATTCCAAAATTATAAATTTTAATATAGTTCTAAATTACAATTCTAAAAATGACAATTTTATTGTTTCATATCATATTCCATTTGAAAAATGTAACTTTTTTTTTTGTAAATTTTGGTTTATATTAGACCATATTATCAAAATAGAGATACAGAAGCTAAGGTGGCTGGCCTACCACTTGGGAAACTAGACTAGTTACCCCTCCATAGTTTAAAACTTAACATCTTGTTATAGCTATTACTACTGAAAAAACAAGAAGTATGACACTATGACGAATGTTTATACCATTGTCTATGAAGACCTTGGTGATAGAGTGAAAATACAAACATCCTCGCATGTCATCGTTAATAGCCACAAAATGGAAAATAATAGAATTTAAAGGAAAAAATGACTTACTACATGAACACGAAACCTACCTAGAGGGTAGCATCAGATAAAGCTAAATATCATCTGAGATGGTAATAGGGGGAGTCATCTTGGCATCGAAGGATTTATCTTCTGCATTCTCCTTGCTTGTTTTCATGGTGGTTTCCTGTCAAAGGAAGATAATCCTAGATTGAGTAGGAGAAATGTTCCTCTGAAATGTGGAAATCGGAACCCAAGTGATAGAACAATTACACTCACAAAATTGCTAATCAAACATGCAAAATTACAAACAAAGGGGACTGAAATTGGAGCATAACACTAATCTGTATTGAATAAGTGTACAATATCCAACCTTATGAAGTCATAATATGCTGCGATATATAATTACATGAGAGATTCGAATGCATAAGGATGCCATTCGAAATAGTCAAAAAGTAGGCTTACTGAATCTAGTCAAATCCCTCATAGGTGCATAAAGCAGTTTGCAAATCCACTTAGAGGCTCACGAATTGGCAAAGTAAAGTAGGAAAGCTAATAAGGGATGGAAAGAAAACTCATACATGCTTTTATTAGGATAAAAGGATGGAGGATGATGAGGGAAAAAGCCAAGTCAATTACACCTAATCTTACTTTCCCTTTTTTCTTATTTCTCAATAAAACAGGAAACTTAGCAGAAAAAGTAGATATGCACTTTGGAGGATCTAGAATAAAGTAGACATGCTAGATATGGTTTCCAGGAGATTTCCCAATTTCTCCATGACTCAGTTTTAGCAAGTTTGAATTCTATGACATGTGGAAGACAACTTACATAGAGTGGAATATAGGAAACTAGGAAAATAAGACAAAAATGGATTAATTAATGTCTAAGGTAGGTAACTATGGGTTGATTATTTTAACACCCCCCCTTAAGCCTGAATTTATGAGTAAATATCAGAAAACTATAGGTCCTAGCAATAAGGCCTAGTCCCTCTTTACATACTGCATGTACATTTAACCAAGGAAAGAGGCAAAAAACCAGTGGGAAAATCCTCCCTTAAACATGGATAGTAAAACAAAATTTGAAAATCTTGTCATCAATCATGCTTCACAGCATGATTAGCAATCCCCAGTAGTGATTTTAGATTGTTGAATGTCTTCTCACAAAAAACTTTGGTGAAGATGTCTGCTACTTGTTTTGAAGATGCAAAGAAGAGTAGGTGAATGGTGTCATCTTGCACAAGCTCTCTGATGTAGTGCATATGGATATCAATCTGTTTGGTTCTCTGTCTCTGAACTGGATCATTGTAGATTCAAATGGTGCTCTGATTATCACAATAGATAATATTTGAAATCTCTAATTCGAATCCACACTCACCAAGTATCCCCTACAACCATAAACATTGAGTTGTTGCATTTACAACTCCTCTATACTCTGCTTCCATAGATGAGAGTGCTATGGCACTCTGCTTCTTGCTTGACCAGATGATTGGTCCTTCTGCAAGCATGAAGACATATCCTGATGTTGAATTTCGATCTGTGTTGTCACCTGCCCAATCACTGTTAGTAAACCCAATCAAATCAAGATCAGATTTAGCTTTGTAGAAGATCCCATTAGTTCTTGTTCCTTGAACAAAGTTAATGATCCTTTTGGATGCTCTCCAATGGATCTCATGAGGCTGATCCATGTATATTGAATCCACACTAACTGCATAAGAAATATCAGGTTTATTGTGTGTAAGATAAAGCAAATAGCCAATCAACTACCTATACAGTGTACTATTTACCATAGGAGAAGAACCTGCTTCTTCAAGCTTAACTCCTGAAAGGAAGGGAGTCTTTCTTGGCTTGCAATATTTCATGTTGAATTTGTTCAGAAAACCTAAGGCATACTCGAACTGATGTGCTTTGATTCCATGTTGGTATTGAGCAATTTCTAGACCCAAGAATTGGCTCAACAACCCCAAATCAGTCATAGAAAATGCATGGTTCATTGCATCCTTCAAGGAGGCAATCTCTTTCTTTGAACATCGTGTAATGAGAAGGTCATCCACATATAAGACAATAATCATCAAATAACCATGAATCAGCTTCAAATAAATGTTAGGATAAGACTTGCGTCGAACAAAACTCAATGACAGCAGGAAGCCATCAATCTTGGCATACCAAGCCCATATAATGATTTCTTTAGCCTGCACACAAAATATGGATTAGAAACAAACCATTGAGGTTGCTGCATGTAAATATATTCAGAAAGATCTCCATTTAGGAATGCACACTTCACATCCATGTGATGTAGCTCCCACTGCTTCAAAGCTGCAATGGCTAATGCTAGCCTTATGGAGTCCATCTTTGCCACTGGTGCAAAGGTTTCATTGTAGTCAATACCATGTACCTGTGAGTAGCCCTTGGCTACCAATATTTCCTTATATTTCAAATATGAACCATCAGCCGCAAACTTAGTTTTTAAAACCCACTTACATTGAACTAGTTTCCTCCCTGGGGGAAGACCAACCAGTTACTAGGTGTTGTTCTTCTGGAGCGAGCTGAATACTTCTTTCATGGCTGCTTGCAATCTTGGATCATGTCCTGCATTTTCCTATGTCTGTGGGTCTGATTCAACCATTATATAGGACTTCTCTACAAACAAAGGTTCTTTCATACATAGGGCACTCTTAAACTAAGATCTAGTCCTCCTAGGATCACTAGGATTTCCAGCTAGTTCCCTAGCTGCATGAATGGTCTTTGCTGTGCATTTTGGTCTTGTATGACTATCAGGATCTGTAGTTAAATCATCATTGTCAGACATATCAGAATCAGAAAACTCATTTGTCTCTCCACTTACATTCAATGGTTCTGGTGGTGAAGAAGACTCTCCAACTTCAACTGCTGCTAAAGGCTCTTCTTGGGGCTGAACACTCCTTTCAATGATGGATTTGTTTTTCCTCAAGTTTCTTCAGATTGTACCCCTTTGAATCTTTATAATACCCAACAAATAGGCACTCTTTTCTTTGGGGATGCAAAGCCTTTCTATTTTCAGTTGGAATTCTAGCCCAAGCCTTTGAGCCAAAAGTCCTGAAATGGGTCACATCTGGCTTGTGCCCACTCCAAGATTTGAAAGGAGTCATACCATCAAGTTGTTTATAAGGAACCCTATTGTGGATATATGATGCATAGTTTAGAGCCTCGTACCAAAAAATTGGTGGCAAAGTCTTAGCCTCCATAATATAGGTTGCCATCTCCTTCAGTGATCTGTTCTTTCTCTCAGCAACACCCATTTTGTTGTGGTGTGTAAGGGATTGAATGCTGCATCTGAATACCTGCATCTTTACAATATTGAATAAAATCAGACTTGACATACTCACCACCATTGTCAGATATGAGGATTTTGAGTCTCCTCCCAGACTGGTTTTCAACCAAGGCCTTAAAGACTTTGAATAGGTCAAAAACATTAGACTTGTGCTTTAGGAAGTAAACCCAACAATATCTAGAAAATTCATCTATGAAGTTCAATGCATATTTTTCTTGACTCATGGAAATATGAGGAAATGGACCAGAAAAATCATTGTGGATCAACTCAAGAGGTGCAGAGGTTCTCTCATGACTAGCTCTCTTAAATTTGTGCTTTGGGTGTTTTCCTAGGATACATCCTTGACAGACTCCCTTGGAAAACTTAATCTTTTGTAACCCTATGACCATATATTTTTCACTAAGATCACAAAGATACTTATAGTTAAGATTGCCAAATATTTCATGTCAAAGCTTCCTTTCCTCATTAGCATGAATCAGAAGAGAAGAGGGGTTTGAGTAGGGTAGAAAATGTGAAAACATGTATACCTTCAAAGTGTGATCTACGACACCTTTTGCAATGACTTTACCATTTGAGATCTCTGTGATCTCAACATCATCAAGGGAGAAGATGACCTTCTTTGGAGACCCTGTGTGAGTCATCTGATACACTAACAAGAGGTTAGAGGAAAGACCTGGAACATACAACACATTATTGAACTTACCATGGCCAAGATTAATCCTTCTTTTCTCCAAACTGTAAGTGAGAGAGTCATCTCCCAGCACTGTTCATGGCCTTTCGACATGTCAAGAGAGGAGAATGCCTCCTTGTTTGAAACCATATGTCTAGAATCTTGAGAGTCTATGATGAAGCTAGGTGAGCTTGATGTGCCAGCAACCAAAGCAAGTACTCTCTCTTTATCCTCTAAATTTGATCCTCCTTCCCTCTTTTTTGAGCAATAAGGAATGGAGATGTTATTCTTCTCCAGGAGTTGGGTCAACATGTCAATTTGGTTCTTCATATAGGAGCTTTCAGTATGATAGCCCTTACTGCAATATGCACACTTGATCATTACTCCTTTGTTCTTCTTCTTCTAGAATTTCTTCTTGTAGCCTTAGGGCTCCTCTTGAGACTTGTTCTTGTCTCTCTTTTGCTCAGGTGGCTTCTTAGATTTCTTATTTCCTTTTGAATCCACCCTTGAATCTCCAACAACAAAATCTTGGTCTTTGGAAGCTTTGATGGTGCCCATCATCACCATTTTATCTTGTTCTTGTGTGAGGGATTCCATGAACTATGCAAGCTTAGGAATCTTCCAGGATTGAGCTGTCAACTTTGTGGAATTGAAGGTTGAAACAAACACTGAATAATCAGGGCCAAGCTTCGAGAGTATGGAAAAAACTAGTTGTTCTACCTTCTTTTCAATTCCACACTATTTTAGCTGCAAAACAAGGGCTTTAAACTTGGAAAAATAGAGTTGCAAGGATTCAAAGCTGCTGGGACTCAAAGAGATCAATTCATTCTCTATTTGATGTCCTCTCATCTCATCTGTCTTACCAAAAATATATACAAGCTTCTCCCACACTTAATTAGGTGATTTCAATCCATCAATATGGAAGAGGAGGTCTCTTGAAATGCTCAGACACAAAAGGCCATAGGACTCATCCCTCCTGTTGTGCCATTTAATTTTATTTACAACTACATTAGGCTCTGCGTCAGTTGCCATAGTAACCCTATAGAGACCTTTTTCTCTCAACAGTATCTCCATATTTTCTTTCCATTCAAAGAAATTAAATGGAGTCAAGATGATCTTCTGAGATTGATCCATAGCTCAGAAACTGTGCCCTTCAGTCAGTAGAATATACTCCTAGTCAAGATGTTGAACCTTTAATAGCAATATGTAAGGAGAGACATTTATCTACAAAGTCTCTGATGTAATGTGAAAATTTAACCCAAGTGATAGAACAATTACACTCACAAAATTGCTAATCAAACATGCAAAATTACAAACAAAGGGGACTGAAATTGGAGCATAACACTAATATGTATTGAATAAGTGTAAAATAGGAAACCTTATGAAGTCATATGCTACTGAAATATATAATTACATCAGATATTAGAATGCATAAGGATTCCATTTGAAATAGTCAAAAAGTAGGCTTACTAAATCTAGTCAAATCCCCCATAGGTGCATAAAGTAGTTTCCAAATCCACTTAGAGGCTCACGAATTGGAAAATTCAAGTAGGAAAGCTAATAAGGGATGGAAAGGAAAATCATACATTCTTTTATTAGGATAAAAGGATGGAGGATGACGAGGGAAAACAACAAGTCAACTACACCTAGTCTCACTTACCCTTTTGCCTTATTTGTCAATAAAACAGGAAACTTAGCAGAAAAATAAGATATGTTCTTTGGAGGATCTAGAATAAAGCAGACATGCCAAATATGGTATCCAGGAGGTTTCCCAAGTGCTCCATGACTCAGTTTTAGCAAGTTTGACTTCTATGACATGTGGAAGACAACTTGCATAGAGTGGAATATAGGAAACTAGGAAAATAAGACAAAAATGGATTAATTAATGTCTAAGGTTGGTAACTATGGGTTAAATATTCTAACATGGAACACCTTATCTATGACCTCACAATCCATCATGTTGAGTGTAATGTCTAGCTCCATCTGACCCTTGATGATTTTGTGAAGCCAATTTTACACTTTGTCCATCTGAGCCAAGAGTCTGAGGTCATGGTCCCCATGCCCAAGCATACCATTGGAACTATCTTTTAGCACACATACCCAAAGTGTCTTTGTGTGCTAGAGGAAAACAAAAATATTCAAGTATAAAGTGTCCTGGCACGAGTTTTTCCAGGGTCATCTTCCTTCCGCAACTAACCCGTTAGGCATCAAGACTTCATATTGGTTTCCAATTATATTTTATATGCTATGAATATGTTCCCATGTTGGAGGTGAGACCATACCACTAATATAATTCTTTACTTTATATTGTTCAACCATTACATGGGGAACATGCAATTGTTTAAGCCTAGCAAGAGTCCTACATTTGGTTTTATTAAAGAGAACCATGTGACTCGAAGGATCAAAGATCAAGGTGACCCAAAAGGCACGATGCTTAAACATTGAGGATATTGGAGTAGATGTTGAGGACATCCATCCAAGATAATGGTTCACCCAAGCCAACTCCTCGTTGAAGGTATACATCATTTTCTAGACCTATTGATCGAAGGATTGAACACCAAAACTAATAATGATGGTAAAACTAGCATACACGTTAAACCAATGTACATTCGAAATGGAGAGAACCAATTTTCATGATTAAAATAATTTCCATAGTGGGGAGATCCAGTATCCTATACTTCCCATAGGGGAGAGGATAGGTGCCAATAATTGTAATAATAAGAGAAATAATGAAACAAAAATCCACCTTCACTTCATTAAGAATCATATTTCATGTGGAGGGGGAATACCTCTATTTTTCCAGATGATGATGCATCATGTGGGATGCATCGTGGGAGGAGGGAAGCCATCGTGGGGATGAATGATGTAAAAATAAATTGTGCACTTTTTCTCCATTTTTTAGAGAATATAGGTGTCATATTTTACCATTACCTAAGTAACAATTTTACTTTGTCTTTTATGCATATGACCATGCCCATATGATGCTATTTCCATCATACCCTTAGTGACCATGCCCATATGATGCTATTTACATCTATGATCATATTTTTTTACACACCAACAACCCATTGTTAGTTTTTATTTAAACAAATTTTACACAACATATTGAGGTCCTTTGATGTTCTTGTTGGATTCCACCATTGCACCTCTACTTTGTAAGACTCTAAAATAGCATTTGAATCTTGATAAATATCACCAATCACCCTACCCAACCATATTGCACAATCTATATTTGGTTATTTCACAATGACCATTTGGACTTTTACAACATCTATTCTTGGAATGAATTCATCTCTAGGGTTGTTGCATGCGAGTCCAAGATAATATTCCTCGAATTCAAGAACATCTTCCTTCAAATAGGAATCCTTAATTTCATGTGAGGATTTTATAGGTGCATTATTATGTATATCATGCCATTTAAATGGCCAAAAATTAGTTTCTAACATATAAACACTTTGGAGGGAATTTTTGAAAGTTTTATATATAGCCTCCCAGTAGATTAACTTGGGATTCCAAAATTGTTCATCTCCCTTCTCAAAGTATTCCATACATAATGAAATATATGTTTTTATTCAAAAAAAATATTGTCCATGTATGAAGGTATTTTTATTTGTAGATTTAATAACCTAGGATGCCTCATTAATAAGTATGCACTACAACGATATGTTAGTGAACACCATAGATGAATAGTATATGACCACATTTCATCTTGAATTGATTCCCTACATTGCAAGACTAGAATGCTATCTGTGAGTTGAAATCTAAAAAACTGGTATTTTTTATACCAATGATCTTGGAATTTAGATCATCATGAAATTGGTGCTTAGATGTTCCACTTTTGTAGAAACAATCTCCATATATATCAACTATTGGTTCTTCAAGAATCCTGAAACATTTAGCTAAGGATTTCAGAATGAAATCCGATCTCATTTCTAAAAATGAGAGAGTGAAATGGATAAATCCCCTATTCTTGTGTCCATGGGTCAACATAATGGTCAATGATATGGGAATATTCACAAGTTTACTAAAATCCTTTTCCTTGTGACCCATCCTTGGAATCGAAGTATTTGACTTATCCATTTTTTCATGAACAATACTTAGATACGAGTTTGGTTTTTTTATGTGAAGCTAATCAGTGAGAATAATACAGTTGGAGACAACTTGCAATATATTTCCTATGGGTGTCTTGATCTCCTCGTAGCCTTTCCACCTAAACTAGATCAATGATGCCCTTTATCTTATCCTCTAATATTGTAATGTGCTCATTACACCTTCAAAGAATTTGTTTTTTCAAAATTGCAACATCTGGAAATTGTTCTAACATTATTTTTCTAAAGGAGGATTGAGATACTAGATTAAAACCAATATGTTTGATTTATTAATTTTCCATTTCATAGAAATCCATGGGACATATTATATGGAAATAATTTCAATTTTTTCCTTGTTCCATCTTCACTAATTAATCGTGGAAGATGTGGAGATTTATCTGAATTTTCCTGCATAATTTAATTAATACTATCTATTATTGCAACAAATTTGACCTAGATTTTCACAATCCATTGTTACAATGAACAACTCTCACATCACCATTCAAGAACATATTTTTATAATTGTATAAAGTGCTCCTTTTTATTCCATGACATTTATACCATGCGTTTTGACAGACATTTGTTGTGTCCAATGTCATTGATATTTTTCTCTCTACTTTTTATTCCATTAGAGATGCATTGCTTACAAATTATGAGATTGCTTTTTTTGATTTTTTTTATGAACATTTAACACATAAGAAATACAAGCTATTGCACATGGGTGTGATTAATATAGATCAAACATAAAGCTTTGTTAGGTCACAACAACAAGGAACAAAACCCTCCAATAAGCATCCCAAAGGACCCACATCACCCAATACCACCAAGTCTCCTATGACAATGACTCCTCCATAGTCCCACAAGGGAACCAAGTCAAAAGAGAAGCGACCAAGGAATTATACTTTTTGTGGAAAATATGGGCATCTTAATACACATTGTTGAATGAAAATACAAATGTTGTAAGTATCCATGTAGAATAACAATATTCAAATTAATTCTTACTCCTCGTATTATTTTGTTAAACTTCATGATATTTTTGCAATTGCATGTCACCATATTAATCAATGGAATTTAGATTCAAGGACCCCTTATC
This sequence comes from Pseudotsuga menziesii, assembly GCA_001517045.1. NCBI lineage: Eukaryota > Viridiplantae > Streptophyta > Pinopsida > Pinales > Pinaceae > Pseudotsuga > Pseudotsuga menziesii. Next base: position 71,132 of record LPNX010049198.1, on the reverse strand, counting down.
ATATGGCCATTAAAAGGAATTTATTTTATATTATCAATTATTATGCATCCCTACATATTTTTGTTAGTGATGGTTCTCCTTTAGAATATATAGGAGCAAGAATAATAGATCTCATGAATGGGCACATTAACAATGTCTTATGTGTTCCTTGTCTCTCACCCAAATTGCTTTTAATTTTTTAAATTACTCATTTAGGCGATGGAAAAGCCATTGATTTTTTGCTACATGATGTTATAATATGATATCTAAAGGATTATAATCATGTAATATCTTTAGGACAATTTGATGGCTCTTCAAATTTGTACAAGTTTGACAAATTTGAACCCTCATCACCTACCACCATCTCCATTTCTCACATTGAGGACTTGAGAAAGATTAGCAATGATTTGTTTTGCTATTTCAATTAACGCTACTTGTAACAACTCTTAATTTTTGAAATGGTGCATGGAACGCCCCTTGTTTCATGCAATAATGGTGTGTGTCATAGTTATGTCATGGGTAAGCATCACAAACATCCATTTCCATATGGCCAATCATGGTGAGCATAAACATCATTAAAATTGGTTCACAATTACATAAGTGGATAATTGTCCACTCTATGTTTTCCAAGTGCACAATACATTCTCACTTTCAATGATGATCACACTCAATGCACATGGGTTTATTCCATTAAAATAAAAATCAAGGTTTGTTTTCTTAAAATTAATGGTTGAAAATTAGTTTGTACATTTCATCAAGAAAAGTTGTATTGTTAATGGTGGATAATATGTCATGGGGAAATTGCAAAAAGGGGTGTCTATTTCATGAGAATTGAGCAGCGAGGATGCATGGCGGAGGTTATTCCACCAAATTTTTTTATTTTGTTGGCCGAATAGATATTGTTATTTGGACGAATAAATTAGATAATTGTTCGGATGAATAACTATTGACAGTAGACGGTTAAATGTAATGGCATCCTCGAAATTCATGCGAGGGATTACTAGTCAAGGAAATTTTCCAGCCAAATAAATATTCGGTTGAACAAATATTTGGTCAAATAATTATTTGGACGAATATTTTTTCATTAGAATAGTTATTTCAGCAAATAATTATTCATCCTAATATTTTTATTACATATTTAGTCAACGATTGTCATTCTCGTTGATTCTTCTTCCGAACAGAGCCATCACCACCTTTTTCTAGGACCTTAATGTGCTGCGTTAATTGTTGTTGGGATCATTGCTCCACCATGTAAGGTGTTGTTGGAACACACACTCTTCCAAATATGGTGTGCTCCTGCAGCTACTATCTCGCCGCATCGGTCACCCTGCTACTACCTCACTATTAACTTCTGCACAGTGCCCCCCTTCGACATTTCTATAATTCAAATTTCTCATTTAGGATATGGAAAAGCCATTGATTTATGGGTTCATGATGTTATAATTTTCTATCTAAAGGATTATAATCATGTAATATTTTAAGGAAAATTTGATGACTCTTCAATGTTGTACAATTTTGACAAATTTGAACCCTCGTCACCTACTACCATCTCCATTTTGCACATTTATGACTTGAGCAAACTTTGCAGTGAGTTGTTTGACTATTTCAATTAACACTACTTGTAACAACCCTTAATTTTTGAAATGGTGCATGGCATACCCCTTGTTTTATGCAATGATGGTGCATGTCATAGTTAGAGTAATGGGTAAGCATCACAAAGATCCATTTCCATATGGTCAATCATGGCGAGCATAAGCATCATTAAAATTGGTTCACTATGACATAAGTGGATAATTGTCCACTCTATGTTTTCCAAGTGCCCAATACATTCTCACTTTCAATGATAATCACACTCAATGCACATGGGTTTAGTCCATTAAAATAAAATTCAAAGTTTTGTTTTCTTAAAAATACTAGTTGAAAATTAGTTTGTACATTTCATCAAGAAAAGTTGCATTGTCAATGATGGATAATATGTCACGGTGAATTCGTGAAAAGGGGTGTCTATCTCATGAGAATCGAGGAGAGAGGATTCATGGAAGAGGTTATTTGATCAAATTTGTTTATTTTTTTGGCCGAATAGATATTATTATCTGGATGAATAAATTAGAAAACTGTTCAGTTGAATAACTATTGACAACAAACCATTAACAGTAATGGCATACTCGAAATTCGTGCGAGGGATTACTCGTCGAGGAAATTTTCCAGCAGAATAAGTATTCAATTAAACAAATATTTGGTTGAATAATTATTTGGTCCACTATTTTTCATTTGAATAGTTATTTGCACAAATAATTATTCATCCTAATATTTTCATTACATATTTAGTCGGTCGTTGTCATTTTCGTTGATTCTTTTGTCGAACAGATCTAACACCACCATTTCCTATGACCTTGATATGTTGTGTTAATCGTTGTTGGGATCGTTGCTCCAACATGTTAGGTGTTGTTGGAAAATATGCCTGACCAACTCTAGTGTTCTCCTGCTACCATCCTATGGCATCGGTCACCCTGCTACTGCCTCACTGTCAACTTCTGCACAGTACCACCCTTCGACATTTCTATAATTCAAATTACACATTTAGGCGATAGAAAAGCCATTGATTTTTGGCTTCATGATGTTTTTTTATTAACATAAACTTCAAATAGTGAATATTAAATAGGTTGTGCACAACCATTCAGTACAAAAAACAACAGCTTGAACATTTTAGCTGTTCTGTAGAAATGGAAACAAAGCTAGGCCATATTGGAGACCTTAACAAGCTGAAAAAATTCCTAAAATTTTGAGATATTACTGACGTGGTATATATACAAATAAAATGTTGGTTAAGTAAAATGCAAAAAAAAATATCCTAGAGGGGGGTCATTCCATTTTTCCAGTTTGCTCCACAGGCTGGGTGACAAAATATTCTCGCATTTTCTGAGCACCTTCTCCTGGGTTGTCTTGAACTTGACTTCCATAATTCATCTACCCCTGAAGCTCATTAGCAGTCCCCTTGAATCTCATTAGTATTCAAGTCGAGAGCCTTTATTCATTTCCACTTTTGTCCATTTTTGGTGCTCATGGTTGATCGTTTCGATAGTTGTATCTTATTCTCAAATTGAGGTTGTAGTAGTTGTTGCGAGATAAACTGAGAAGGATTACACTTCACAAGAGAAGGAAAAAGTTTCCTTAGTTCACCCATGAGAAGGAATACGCTGTAAAAATTGTTGAATGAGGATTTCGAAGAGTGGAGAAGATCTTGTGTGGGCTTGCTTCCAGAAAGAGAACAGACTGCGTAAGTATTCCTTCATCAAATAGACCAAAAAAATAAGAGTTGGGACTCACCCTGGGAGGGATCTGATAATTCACTATGAATGGACATGAGGGAATGACAGGGTATAGATTCATTTCACTGAGATCTGAGGGAGACAGCTTGTCTTCGGCAGAGGGGAAGCAATCAAACCAAATGAGTGATGGTGGATTCCTCTTATCTCAATGGTAATCAAAGGTGCTTCCACCTTTATTCATATCCAAAACTAGAGATAGTCTTAGCTTTCTATTATTCATCATGCATGAAAGAGGAAACCATGATAAAATAAGTTAAGGAATGAATTTAGGGATAGGTTTGAGATTATTAATTGATATGTGGCCTTGAGGAAGTGTGGCTCATGTGTTAGAAAGTGCATCCGCTTGAGCGTTGTTTTCTCTTAATATATGGAAAAAATCAATGCTAACCAGAAGAGGGAGATGAGATATTCTATCATCTAGCCTTCTGCAGTTAATGGAGCTTGAGGTGTAACCAACGATCATTTTGAGGATGACGTGGTGAGAGTCCCCAAAGACTAATAGTCTTGGGAAGGCTCTAGAATCTGAGAAGTATAGTCCCTGAAGTAGTGCAAACCACTCAACCTCATTATTCGTCTTGCGGACTAGCCCCCAGGCGAAGGTTCTTATCATTTTACATCTGGGATCTAGGATGATTCCCCCCATGCCTTCCTTTCTAGGATTTCCTTTTGAAAAACCATCAAATAATAAGGCTAAAGAGTTTTGTTCCAGAAACCATTTTGAAAATTCCTTTGAGGTTTTCCTTAATTCCCAAGGATAGATGATAGGAGGAGATTTAGATCAGATGATGATGGATTTGGACTGAGGGTAGATCCTCTTAAGAAAATTTATACACCATTCGGAGACTTGGGTAGGTATATCCTACAAATATGAGAAGCTAATGCCTCTTGAGGCCAATTTTTCTGATGTCATACCTAACGGTTTTGGAGACAATTTCATTTATAGCAACTTTTTCTCCTTCAAAAATTGTTCTGTTCTTGGTCAACCATATCTTTCGGCATAAATTTTTTGGGATTGTGTTCCACAGTTGCTTGAGGATGGGTTTCTTTTCTGAGGGTTCCCAGGAATAAGTGACTCCAGTTGATCAATAGCTTCCCAAGAGAGTCCAGAGGCCTGAAGTGAGCGCAAATGGGAGTTAAGATAGATTTCCAGGCTTGCAAAGAAACATTGCATTGCAAGAAAAGATGCAAAGTTGACTCCGAATGAGAACAGTATAATGCACATCGATAGGGTCCTTCAATTCCTCTTTTTCTAAGGTTGTTTGTAGTGATCAATTTGTTATGCATCGGTAACCAGATAACGTAATTAAATTTTTGTATGCAATCCGGCTTCCAAACCTTTTTCCGCATGTTTGTGGGAGTAACTAAGTCATTAAGAAACATATTAAATCCTTCCTTGACCGTGTAGTTTCCATTTTTCCCCCAGCCGATAGCCTCTTTTGAGATTCTGCTGATTAGTGCCATACCATGCGGAAGCATGAGAAATTGTCCTGCCGCAGGCTTCAACTGTTCAGGAGGATGAAGCATTCTCCATCCTTTCCATATTTCATTATGTTCCAAGATAGAGATATTGTAGAGATTCTTTATACCATTGTTTCTATCCCATTTGGGAAGATCTTCTAACTCTTGTACTGAAGATAGTGGGGGATTCCCCATAATTCTATGATCCCATACTTTAATTTTTTTTCCATTGCCAGGGATCCAGTATGAGTTGGATTCAATAAGGTTGAGAGAGGCTTTGCACAAATGTTAGATGGAGATGCCTTTCCCATCCCAAGATTTATTGAGGATTTTAGACTTGGGATTCTTTATATGTTTCTTCCTTATAACTTCTTTCCACTAGTCCTTTCTTCCAGTTGCCAGTCTCCAAAAAAATTTAGATCTCAATGCTTTGATCATTTTCTCTGGATCTCTAATGCCCATTCCTGCTTTGATTTTAGGGGCCTTAACTATGGCCCAATTTACTAGCTGGAACGTTTTGCTATGAACCTTCCCTCCTTGCCAAAGAAATTTCTGAACTTCCATGCTAATGATGTTCGAGACTGTTTTGGGAGCCAGAATCATCGAGCTAGTGTATATGGGATATGAGGAGAGAATTGAATGAATGAGAGTAGTATTCTTTGCCAAATTGAGCCACCTGGAGCCCAAGGAGTGTATCTTGCTTTTGATCTTTTGTATGACAGGATTCCACATGGCTGAAGTGAAGGACTTTTTAGTGATGGGGATGCCCAGATAGTTGAAGTGATTCCAATCAAGGTTAACTCTGATGTTAATAATATGGGAGATTTCTCTTAAATAAACCACATTACTGTTCCATCCATAAAGATGGCACTTGTTAAAGTTCATTGCACTGTCAGAGGAGCAAAGGAAAAAATCAGTAGACCTGAGAAATTTTCTAGAAATATGAGGGGATGTGCTGCCGAGAAGGATTGTGTCATCGACAAAGAGGGCATGATTGATTGGCTGGACTCCATGTTTATAGGAAAGGCTTAGGAGATTCCCCTCTTCTAGAAGCATGTTTAGTTTAGTTTTCTACTCAGCAAGTCAGGAATGAAGATATAGACGAAAGGGGAGAGGGGGAAGCCCTGCCTAATTCCTCCCTTGGATTTGAAAAATTCAGAGGGCCTACCATCAATTAAGGGAACTATCCATGGGGATTTTATGCAGGCTTGAATTTGATTTATGAATATGGGAGGAAAGTGTATTTTTCCAAGACCAGTAGAATGAAATCATGCCTTATATGATCGAAGGCATTGGCTAAGTCAAGATTAATAGACATTCAAGCTTCTCCATTTTTTATGCTTGAGTGTACAACTTCTTGGACAAGGAGAATGTTATCACTTATGTGAAGGCATGATATGAAACCTCCTTGATTTGGAGATATTAGGGAAGGGATGATTTCCTTAATTCTAAGAGATAACACTTTGGTGAATATCTTATATGAGGTATTGCAGAGAGAAATTGGCCTAAATCTTTTGATTGAAGAAGGGTTGGGCTCTTTGGAAATTAGGGCTAGGAAAGTGGAATTGGTTGCCCCTCCAATTTTCCCTTTGGACATCCAAGAAATGAGGTGCAACAATGTGGAAATTGAACACAAGAGATAGAACAATTACACTCACAAAATTACTAATCAAACATGCAAAATTAACATCAAAGGAGACTGAAATTGGAGCATAACAGTAATCTATATTGAATAAGTGTACAATATCAAACCTTGTGAATTAATAGGCTGCCTCAATATATCATTACATGAGATATTTAAATGCATAAGGATGCCATTCGAAATAGTAAAAAAGTAGGCTTACTAAATCTAGTCAAATCCCCCATAGGTGCATAAAGTAGTTTCCAAATCCACTAAGATGCTCATGAATTGGCAAAGTAAAGTAGGCAATATAATAAGGGATGGAAATAAAAATCATACATGCTTTTATTAGGATAAAAGGATGGAGGATGATGTGGGCAAAAAAATGGTCAAGTACACCTAGTCTAGCTTTTCCTTTTGCCTTAATTCTCAATAAAACGGGCAGCTTTATAGAAAAAGCATATATATGCTTTGGAGGATCTAGAATAAATTAGACATGCTAAATATGGTTTCCAAGAGGTTTCCCAAGTGGTCCATGACTCAATTTTAGAAAGTGTTGACTTCTATGACATGTAGAAGGCAACTAGCAGAGACTGGAATCTAGGAGACTAGGTAATAAGAAAAAAATGATTTAATTAATGTCTAAGGTAGGTAACTATGGGTTGATTATTCTAACTATGGGCCTAGAAACAAGGCTTCGTCACCCTTTACATACTGCTTGTCCATTCAACCAAGGAAAGAGGCAAAAACTCAGTGGGAAAATCCTCCCTTAAACATGGACAGTAAAACAAAATTTGAAAATCTTGTCATCAATCATGCTTCACAGCATGATCAGAAATCCCTATCACTGATTTGATATTGCTGAATTTATTCTCACAAAAAACTTTGGTGAAGATGCCTACTACTTGTTCTGAAGATGTAGAGAAGACTAGATGAATGGTGTCATCATGCACATGATGTCTGATGTAGTGCATATGGATCTCAATGTGTTTGGTTCATTGTATATGAACTGGATCATTGTAGATTCGAATGGTTCTCTGATTATCACAACAGATAATAGTTGAAAACTCTGATTCGAAGCCACATTCTCCAAGTATTCCCTGCAACCACAAACATTGAATTGTTGCATTTACAACTCCTCTGTTCTCTGCTTCTGTAGATAAGAGTGCTATGGCACTATGCTTCTTTCTTGACCAGATGATTGGTCCTTCTACGATCATGAACACATATCCTGATGTTGAATTTTGATCTGTGTTGTCACCTGCCCAATCACTGTCAGTAAACCCAATCAAATCAACATCAGATTTAGCTTTGTAGAAGGTCCCATTAGTTCTTGTGCCTTGAACAAAGTTAAGGATCCTTTTGGCTCCTCTCCAATGGATCTCATGAGGCTGATCCATGTATCTTAAAGCCACACTAACTACATAATATACATTAGTTCGAGTGTGTGTAAGATAAAGCAAACACCTAATGAACTGCCTATACAGTGTATTATTTACCATAGGAGAAGAACTTGCTTCTTCAAGCTTAACTCCTGAAAGGAAAGGAGTCTTGCTTGGCTTGCAATATTTCATGTTGAACTTTTTCAGAAAATCCAAGGCATACTTGGAATGCTATAATTTTATTCCATGTTGGGATTGAGCAATTTCGAGACCCAAAAATTGGCTCAACAATCCCAAATCTGTCATAGAAAATGCATGGTTCATTGCATCCTTCAAGGAGGAAATCTCTTTCTTTGAACTTCCTGCAATAAGATGGTCATCCACATACAAGACAATAATCATCAAAGAACCATGAATGAGCTTCAAATAAACATTAGGATTATACTTTCATCTAACAAAACTCAATGACAGCAGAAAGCCATCAATCTTGGCATACCAAGCCCTGGGGGCTTGCTTGAGCCCATACAAGGATTTATTTAACCTGCACACTAAATATGTATTAGAAAAAAACCCTTCAGGTTGCTGCATGTAAATCTCTTCAGTGAGATCTCCATTTAGTAAATAACACTTCACATCCATGTGATGTACCTCCCACTACTTCAAAGCTACAATGTCTAAAGCTAGCCTTATGGAGTCCATCTTTGCCACTGGTGTAAAGGTTTCATTGTAATAAACACCATGTACTTGTGAGTATCCCTTGGATACCAATATTTACTTATATTTAAAATGTGAACCATCAGCAGCAAACTTAGTCTTGAAAATCCACTTACATTGAACTAGCTTCCTCCTTGGGGGAAGATCAACCAGTTCCCAAGTGTTGTTCATCTGAAGCGAGCTGAATTCTTATTCTAGGGATTTTTTCCATACTGGATCATGTGATACTTATTCATATGTCTATGGATCTGATTCAACCATCAAATATCACTTCTCAGCAAATAAAGGATCTTTCGTACACAGGGCACTCTCAAACTGAGATCTAGTCCTCCTAGTGTCACTAGGATTTCCAGCTAGTTCCCCAGCTGCATGAATGGTCTCTACTGCCCATTTTGGTATTGTAGGAATGCCAATATCTGCAATAAAATCATCATTATCAGACATATCAGAATCAGCAAACTTATTAGTCTCTCCACTTACATTCAATGGATCTAGTGGTGAAGAAGACTCTCCAACTTCAACTGCTACTAAAGGCTCCTCTTGGAACTGGACACTTCTTTCAATGAAATATTTGTCAGTGCTCAATTTTATCAGCTTGTAGCATTTTGAATCTTTAGAATACCCAACTAATAGGAAATCTTGTCTTTGAGCCTGCAAATCCTTTCTCTTTTCAGTTGGAATTCTAGCGCAAGCCTTTGAGCCAAAAATCCTGAAATGGGTCACATATGGCTTGTGCCCACTGCAAGATTTGAAAGGAGTCACACCATCAAGCTGCTTATGAGGCACCCTATTCTGGATGTAGGATGCAAATTTTATAGCCTCAGCCAAAAAAATTTGTGGCAAATTCTTAGCCTCCATCATACAGGTTGCCATCTCCTTCAATGACCTATTCTTTCTCTCAGAAACACCATTTTGCTGTGGTGTGTAAGGGATCGAATGCTGCATCTGAATACCTACATATTTACAATACTAAATGAACTCAGACTTGACATACTCACCACCATTTTCATATCTGAGGATCTTGAGTCTCCTCCAAGACTGGTTTTCAACCACGGCCTTAAAGACTCTGAAGAGGTAAAAAAATTTAGACTTATGCTTTAGGATGTAAACCTAGCAATACCTGGAAAATTCATCTATGAAGGTCAATGCATATTTGTCTTGACTCATGGACATATGAGGAAATTTACCAGTAATGTCACTATGGATCAACTCAAGAGGTGCAGAGTTTCTCTCATGACTAGCTCTCTCAAATTTGTGCTCTGGGTGTTTTCCTAAGATACAATCTTGACAGAGTCCCTTGGAAAACTTGATCTTCGGTAACCCTATGACCATATGTTTTCACTCAAATTAGAAATATACTTGTATTTAATATGGCCAAATCTTTCATTCCAAAGCTTGCTTGCCCCATTAGCATGAATTAGACAAGCAGAGGGTTTTGAGTAGGGTAAAAAATGGGAAAATGTGTATACCTTCGAAGTGTGATCAACAACACCTTTTTCTATGACTTTACTATTTTAAATGTCAGTGATTTCAACATCATCAAGGGAGAATATGACTTTCTTTGGAGACCCAGTGTGAGTCATCTGATACACTGTTAAGATATTAGAGGCAAGACCTGGAACATACAACACATTATTGAACTTACCATGGTCAAGATCAATCCTTCCTTTTCCCAAATTGTCAGGGAGAGAGTCATCTCCCAAAACTATTGGTGGACCTTTCGACATGTCAAGAGAGGAGAATGCCTCTTTTGTCAAAACCATATGTCTAGAAGCTTCAGTGTCTATGATGAAGCTACGTGAGCTTGATGTGGCAACCAAAGCATGTACTCTCTCTCTGTCCTCTGAATTTGATCCTCCTTTCCTCTTCTTTGAGTAATCATGAAGGGAGATGTCATTCTTCTCTAGGAGATGGGTCAACATGTCCATTTTCTTTTTCATACAAGAGCTCTCAGGATGATATCCCTTACTGCAATATGAGCACTTGCTCATTTCTCCTTTGTTCTTATTCTTATGGAATTTCTTCTTGGAACCTTGGGGATCCTCTTGAGACTTGTTCTTGTCTCTCTTTTGCTCAGCTTCCATTTTATCTTTTTTCTTGCTTCTTTAATCCACCCTTGAATATCCAGCAACCAAATATTGGTCTTTGGAAGGCTTGATGATTCCCATCATCAGCAACTTATATTGTTCCTGTGTGAGGGATTCCATGAACTCTGTAAGCTTAGGAATCTTCTAGGCTTGAGCTGTCAACTTGGTGGCATGGAAGGTCGAAACAAACATTGAATAGTCAGGGCCAATATTCAAGAGTATGGTCAAAACTAGTTGCTCTTCTTTCTTTTCAATCCCACATTGTTTTAGCTCAAAACAAGGGCTTTAAACTTGGAAAAATAGAGTTGCAAGGATTGAAATCTATTGGGACTCAAGGAGATCAGCTCATTATCGATTTGATGTCATCTCATCTCATCTATCTTACCAAAAATATCTACAAGATTCTCCCACACTTCATTAGGTGATGTCAATCCATCAAGATGGAAGAGGAGGTCTCTTGAAATGCTCAGACACAAAATACCATAGGCCTGATCCATCTTGTTCTGCCATTTGATTTTATCTACAGCTGCATTGGGCTCTACCTCAGTTTCCATAATAACCCTGTAGAGACCTCTTTCTCTCAACAATATCTCCATCTCATCTCTCCATTCAAAGAAATTAAATGGAGTCAAGATGATCTTCTAAGATTGGTCCATAGCTCATAAACGGTGCCCTTCAGTCAGCAGAATATACTCCCAGTCAAGATGTCAAACCTGTAATAGCAATATGAAAGGAGAGAAATTGATCTACAAAGGATCAGATATCATGTAGAAATTGAACCCAAGAGATAGAACAATTACACTAACAAAATTGCTAATCAAACATGCAAAATTAACATCAAAGGATACTGAATTTGGAGCATAACACTAATATGTATTGAATAAGTGTACAATATCCAACCTTGTGAAGTAATAGGCTGGTGCAATTAATCATTACATGAGAGATTTGAATGCATAAGGATGCCATTCGAAATATTCAAAATGTAGGCTTATTAAATCTAGCCAAATCCCTCATAGGTGCATAAAGTAGTTTCCAAATCCACTAAGATGCTCACGAATTGGAAAAATAAAGTAGGAAAGCTAATAAGGAATGGAAAGAAAACTCATACATGCTTTTATAGGAGAAAAGGATGGAGGATGATGTGGGAAAAAAACAAGTCAACTACACCTAGTATAGCTTTTCCTTTTTCCTTAATTCCCAATAAAACGGGAAGCTTTACAGAAAAAGCAGATATGCACTTTGGAGGATTTGGAATAAACAAGACATGCTAAATATGTTTTCTAGGAGGTTTCTCAAGTTCTCCATGACTCATTTTTAGAAAGTGTTGACTTCTATGACATGCAGAAGGCAAGTAGCATAGAGTGGAATCTAGGAGACTAGGTAATAACACAAAAATGATTTAATTAATGTCTAAGGTAGGTAACTATGGGTTGATTATTCTAACAAATAGATCCTTATTTATTATTTTCCAACACATCCTATTAAAGCGGATAGGGAAGCCATATGTCCCAGGTGCTTTGTCTGGATGGAGGGTCCAAATAGCCTTCTTGATTTCCTCTTCAGAGATGGGGGCTTCTAAAAATTTGTGGTCCTTAGGACTGACCAAAGAATGGATATCTATGACCATTTCCCCCATATGTTCCTATGAAACTTCTTCTTCACTGTTATAAATAATTTCAAAAAAACTTCTTACCTCAAAGATGATTTCTGCCTTTCCTGTTATGGTGGTTCCATCGTCCCTCTTTAGCTCTCTTATTGTGTTTCTTCTATGGAGGTATCTACATTGATTTTGGAAGAACTTAGTGTTTTGGTCACCCCCCTATGAACCACAAATTTCTGGACCACAGCCTCCATCTTTCCTCTTCCTTTCTGAGGATGGTTTGTAAGCCTTTTCCCGGCTCAATTTCTCGAAGAAGAAGCTCTCTATTTACTTCCACTTGCTCCTTATTCTCTTGCAAATATTCCATCTGCTTGACAATTTCAAGTTTCCTTATAGCAGGTTCTTGATAGTGCTGTGTGCTCCATTGCTTGAGGGTGATTTTAACCATTTTTTAGATTTTTCTCCCAAATGAATGCAGGAGAGCCTGGGATGAGGAAATTCCATGCTTTATTTATGATGTCCCAGTCTCCCTCCAAATCCAACCAGAGGTGATTGAATCGGAAGGGGAGTGGCCGAAGTTTCCCAACAAAGGAAAAAAAGAGGCATAGAGGCTTATGATCCGAGACTTCCGAGCATATGATCTTGGTCTCATGGAAGGATAAGTTCTTAAGGATATGGTTTCTTACTGGTACTCAATCTAATCTTGGAGCAATGTCTCTGAGTCCGGGCGAGACCAAGTCATCCAGTATTTCTTCGAAAGGGTGGTACCCCCCTAGGTTCATCAGCTGATATGGTTACATTGAAATCACCAGCAATGAAGCATGGATGTTGCTTTTTTCCTTCACATTGGTCTTCCAAGGAGTTCCAAAAATTCTCTTTCTGAGCTTGGACCAAAGGCCCATAAATGTTTCCGACCCAAAAGATTTCTTTATCCTCCTTGCTTTCTAGCTCCACAAAGAGCCAATTTTTATTTTCAATGGATGAACGCATTACGAATTTCTCACCATCCCACCAAGTGAGAAGGCCTCCTAAGGATCCAGTCACACTAATTGCTTTCCCTTCACCTTTGGTCAAGAATTTTTTCATTGCTAAAAGACTGTCCTCAACAGTATTTTTTGTTTCCTAGATGAGGAGGATTAAGTTCACTTCCACAGATTTTCGGAAGACCTCCTAATCCTTGGAAATTCAAGGAGACTAGGGTCCAGATTAATTATTCCTTATGCTAGCATTTTGCCGTTTCCCTCTCCTTTTTTTTTCTTTGACGCTCAGAAGATATCTGTTTGCTTGCAAGTTTTTTACCAAGAAATCTACACTCGATTGTTTTCCTGCTGCTATATCTCTTGTAGCTTCCTGTTCCCTAATCGTCTTATTAGATTACCTCCCCTTTCTGGATGCATTCTTTACCAAGGTAGGGTGCGGGTGCGCTAAAGATGTTTTAGCACTCTTTTTTCTACTAGATACGTTCCATCCTTCTTCTGGGTTATCTTCTATATTGGATTTCTCTAGATTTTTAGGGTAGGACTTGGAAAAGTTCCCATATTCATGGGAGTATTTTCATTTGAAGGGGATTTTCTCATAGTCAACCATCTGTAGATGACTCCATCCATCAATGGATAGGGTTATGGCTTCGAGGAGGCCTTTCTCTAGATCAACCTCAACACAGATTCTAGCACAAGAGAACATAGGGAATTTAGGCTCTGATTTGTCAATGTATTTACCTGGGGTATTCCCTATTTTTCAAAAGTCCTTGTCATTCTAGCAATGAAGAGGAAGGTGGAGGAGTTTAACCGAGACTGAAACTTTATTAGGAATATATTTTTCAGGGTCGAAGGAGAGGTCCCATTTGTTGAGGTAGATTCCTCTTGGGCCCATAAATATGGTCCATTTCTAAAAATAAGATCCCAATCTTTTTTTTTCTCAAAGATGAATACAAAATAACCCTTTCCACAGATGATTTCCTACACTTCTCCTTGAATGAGGGATCTCCAGTTTTTATTGAGCTAAGATTCCACAGATCTGGGGGAGGGCCAAAGGCCTATGAATAGACCAATCAATCCTTTTTCAGATAATGTTACTTCTTTCTGCTTAGAGAAGGCTGAGGAAAGCTTGACCTCCAGGATTTTAGATCATTTTACAAATCGAGATGAGGAAGGAAAACTAGATGAAGGGGGGGCAAGAGATGCCACAATACGATTGAATCTCTCATTAAAGCCACCAGGATCAGGTTCCAGAGGATCCATGGACGGAGAAGGGCTAAGTGGGAGCCTAAACAAATCGTCCACGAAGTCAGTTGCGTGCATGAACCCTAGCTAACCCTAGCTATGATTATTTTCACGACTGGTCACTTCCTAGATCATCCCGAGAGATTCATGTTTTGGAATCAAGCTTGAGAAAAAGTTAACAGACTATGTCTATGTTCGCACATTTTTTTGGGTGGAGATGTGGGGGCTTCATGATGTTATAATCTAATATCTAAAGGATTCTACTCATGTAATGTATTTAGTACATTTTTATGACTCTTTAATGTTGTACAAGTTTGACAAATTTGAACCCTCATTACATACCATCTCCATTTCTCACATTGATGACTTGTGTTGGTTTATCGGTCAACACTGAGAGGGGGAGGTGAATCAATATTATTATATTTTTACTAATTTAACAACTTTTTAAATATATCATTAAAATACATAACGACAAGAATACAAAGAACACAATTTTAACGTGGAAGACAATAGGGTAAACCACCAATACGTCCTATTACTGCAAAATTGTTATTTACAAATAGTTTTTCCTACTGCTACAGGAAAGAATGGTATTACACCCTATTTACTAGCAACTACTGGAAGGAGGATATGACCCGCTGGTTTATCAAATACTATTGAAAGGATGCTACGACACCCTATTTACCAGCTACCACTGGAAGGAGCCTACAACCCCCTGGTTTATCAGCTATTACTGAAAGGATGCTACAACACCTTATTTACCAGCTACCACTAGAAGGAGGCTACGGCCCCCTGGTTTATCATTTGCTACGAAAAGCATGCTATAACACCCTATTTTGTTATCTACAACTGACAAGATGCTTCTACACCCCATTTAATAGCTTCTACTAGAACGAGGCAACAACCCCGTGTAGGCCTGTTGTTTTCCCTAGCACCACCCCGCCACCCTAATATGTTTTCTTTAATATGATAGATTTCATTTCCCTCCATTTTTTGTCACACCCACTGGTCTCTATTTCTGATTTTCTGATGTGGACATCGAGACCCTTTCTCTTACTCATACTTCTGTGTATAAGTATCTTCATGTTTCCTGCGGATGTATTGTTCTGGAAACACACCCTTTCACAAACATGCCCTTTCAAATAAGATAATATCTATTTATGAACATTTTTATTAAAATTAAAACTATCAGATACTCTCCCAATAATGGCATATAATATCTTCATACTTGCGGGCATCACTTGTAAGGATTGCAGGAAATATTTATTACATGTAAATATCGAACCAAAACATTCTTCTGCACCCTTTCATTCATTCAACACCTCAGAATTCATTTTTGCATCTCGACTTAATGTTTTCTGGTGCTTCCACAATCTCCTTCTCTATAATCAATCTAGGTCGTTGATCTATTTTTGAGACTCTCTCGGCCGTCGATCTAATGCATGGATTGAAATCGTATTTCCACACCATGGTTTCCTCATAAAAAATTCCCCGCCATTGATCTTCATTGGGAATTTTCTTGACTGTTGATCTTAGGTAAGATGCGGATTACAAAATGTGGGTTTGTGACTTTTCCAAAATGTCTTTTCAAAATTTCTGCAGTTGTCTTTCTGCATCAATCGTTCCACACTGTTGATCTCATGCGGGATCTTTCATGACCATTTATATGAGATAAGATGTGGATTGTGGATTGTGGGATGCAGAATGTGGAAATGTAACATTTCCTCAAATAGTATCTCGACTTTTTGCAAGCTCCTTTTTGCAAGCTTCTTTCCGCAATTTTTCTTGTGCACAGTCGATCTTTTGCGGAGTCTTTCCTGACCTTTGATCTTTCATATTATGGTTTAAGGATTGTGGGTTCATAGAATATTTAAATGTTATTTCTGCAATTCCCTTTCTGTATTTTTTCTTTTGCACTGTCGATCTCTTTTAGCTGAACTAATCTTAGCCATTCGATCTTGATCTTTTGCGAAACTTTGGATTTTCCACCTAACTGTTGGAATTAATCCTTAACCGTTGGATCTACTGTGGGACTAATATAAGCTGTCTGATCTTGATTGTTGCGGAATTGATCCTTAGCTGTTGGATCTCATATGGGATGCTTCCTGGCTGTCAATTTTAGATCCAATGCAGATCTCACCATGATTTTGTGGATCTACATGATTTCTTTGCAGAAATCCTCTACAACTATTTCTAACAATTTTGAAGATTTATATACAAATCAAATTTCATCATGCTACTGATTATAATAAATTTATCAACACTCTCGTAGATATAGTTTCTCTGAAGAATTTATAAACACTCTCATAGATATAGTTTCTTTGTTCTTCGATTGTTACATATAATCTATCTCTCATTTATTTCACTCTCCTGCGGTTCCACTCTTAATTTGTCTAACCAGATTTGGAATTCACACTACATCTCTACTTCCACTCAACCTCTGTTCTTTGTTTCATTAACCATTGTTTACATCATACTATCAAAACTGTCTTGGAAGTCTTCATATCAGTCTTTTGTGTTGTCTTATCATACATGTCCATCTCATCCATTTCATTTGTTATAAATTAACTTTTATGACATCAACATTAGGACACCATCATATTCCATGTCATCATATGTGTCATGCCACATCCTCAACTATGCCATACCATGCCATTACTACCTTAGTATTTCATTGAGTTTTTTCTGCCATCATATCCACTGGTTATTCATTTATTATTTGTGAACACATTTGACATCAATGACAACTATATATTCAACAATCTCCCCTTTTGGAATTGATGGAAACCTATAAACATTATTTCCCTTTGACAACAATGACAAAGGATAACCTGTTATGCCAATGTTTTACCTATTTTGATATGGATTTTCTATCTTTCTACTTTCTGTCAACTCCCCCTATCAACATATCTCCCCCTGATATTGCGCTTCTTCCTCTTAGTGCTTTTGTAAAGGAACTATTCCCATCTTCTGTCTAAGATGCTCAAAGACTTCCTTAGGTAGTGGTTTGGTGAAAATGTCAACAATATGTTATTTTGTGTCAATGTATTCTAATATGATAGTTTTTTGAGATACCTATTCTATTAGATAGCGGTACTTGATTGGTATATGTTTTGTCTTAGAATGCATGATAGGATTTTTAGAAATATTTATAGAACTAGTGTTATCACAATTGATCACTATTGAATGTTCATATTTTATGAGTAGATCTTCTAGGGTTTGTTTCAGCCAAATAAACTAAGTGCAACATGAGGTGGAAGTTATGCTTCTGCTGTAAAGAGTGAAATGGAGGATTAATTTTTACTTGACCATGATACTGAACAATTTCCCAGAAAGAATGCTACTCCATTAGTAATTTTATGATAATCAACACTTCCTGCCCAATCTGAATCAGTAAACACTTTCAAGGTAAAA
Organism: Pseudotsuga menziesii; assembly: GCA_001517045.1. Lineage (NCBI taxonomy): Eukaryota > Viridiplantae > Streptophyta > Pinopsida > Pinales > Pinaceae > Pseudotsuga > Pseudotsuga menziesii. The sequence goes on along the minus strand of LPNX010049198.1, from coordinate 53,326 downwards.
TCTTGTCCTTTTGGATACCATAAACCATACTCAATGGTGCCTTTTAGATATTTAAAAATCCTTTTTACTGTTGTTACATGTGCTTTTTTGGGAGATGAATTGAATCTAGTCACCAATCCAATAGCTTGCATGACATCTGGTCTTGTGGCTGTCACATATAGCAGACTGCCAATAATGGATCTAAACACGTTATGATCTACTTTGAGAGATTCATCATCCTTACTTAACTTGTAACCAGTGACCATAGGAGTACCAACAATTTTGGAATCTTCCATTTTAAACTTTTGAAGCATATCTTTGATGTACTTAGTTTGAGAGATGAAAATTCTTTTGTCTATTTGGTAGACTTGCAATCCCAAGAAGAAAGTCAATTCACTCAACATTGACATTTCAAATTCTTTCTTCATTTCAGACACAAAATCTACACTTAGGATTTTAAAAGTGCTTCCATATATGATATCATCCACATAGACAACAACAATGATCATACTTTTATCTTCAATATTTAGGTAAATATTGTTGATGTAATTGTAACTTCAGAATGTATTCGCTTGTATATCTTATGTATTGTACCCCGATGTTTATTCCAGGAAGTGTTTGTATTGTAATTGAGTCATGTCATGCCCCGATGTTTCGATCAGGAGTTTCTATAATGTAAACAAGTCATGTCAAGTCATTGTGGGTAACCCTCCTATTGATCAAGGGTTAATGTCCCCGCATTTCTGGGGCCCTTGGGTTATTAGACTCTCCTAGTGAAGTCATCCCTAGTGAGTTATTGTCAAGTCAGGAATTACTATAAATAGAGAGTAAGGCTCTCTATTTATCACACACTCACTCACACTCAGTTGTAGTGCATAGCTAAGGGAGAAGAAGTTGTTGGGGCTAGAAAGAAAGAGGCTACTGTTGTCGAGAGATCATCTTACTGTTTTGGGGTTTTACTTTGGTGCTGATTATATCTCTGAGGAAGTTGTGGGGTTTTCTCCATTTATGGTTTCCCTGAGGAAAAAAATTATGTTCATTGTCTCTTGTGTTTGATTGTTGTACTTGTTATTCTCTCAGTTAAAGATCCTAACATAATGCTAGCTTGAACGATAAAATTCTAACATGGTATCAGAGCTAACTTGAGAAGAAGACACTATGCAACTACAGAAACTAGGCCTTCCTACTTTTTGGATCTCTCTCCATATATTTTCAGCAAAATAAGGTTGGACCAACTCTCCTCCCTAGGGTGCATCTTTCTGTCGAAGCAGAATCTGATTCTGAGTATTTTCAGTTTTTGGCCCGACACTACTGCCAGATATTAGGGCTTTCCACAGAAGTGGAATTTTTGAGTGAGCCCAGGCTTGGATTGATCTCCTATTCAAAATCAAAGTTTAGAGATCAATATCAAATAATTTGGCTGGACAGAACTTCGGGAAAGTCAAACCCTAATCTACACTTGAACCAACACTATAGAAATTCAGCGTCAGATTCAGTTCCGACATCTGGACTTGGTAAGATATAAATATTTTGCATTTCCATTTGAGGTTCTGAGTTAATATGTCTCATAATACCAAGCTTGATGAAAATATTTAGGGAGCTAATAACTTCCGAGTTTGGAAGTATAGGATCTCCTTGGTCCTGGAAAAAAATGAGTTGGACTCCTACATCAATGAGGAGGTTCCAGTTCCAAAGGGAGATGAGGCTAAAGCCTTACACAAGAAGAAGTTGGATATGGCTAAAAGGATTGTTGCTGATTCAATCAAGGATCACCTCATACCACAGGTGTCCTCCCTAAAGACACATAAAGCTATGTTTGATTCCCTAACAAAACTATTTGAAGGAAAGAACATAAACCTGAAGATGACTTTGAGGAACCAGTTGAAGAATGTGAAGATTCAGAATGCGAAGACCATAGAGTCTTACTTCAGAAGGGTATCCCAAATCAAAGAACAACTTGAAGCAGTGGACGAAAAAGTTGAGAATGCAGAGATTGTAATGACCACCTTGAATGGTCTCCCTATGACGTGGGACTCTTTCATTTAAGGGATTTGTGCCAGAAAGAAGTTAGTCAAGCTCATCAGACTATGGGAAGAATGCTCACAAGAAGAAGCTTGGATAGCAGCCCAAGAAGAAAACATGGGAAGTGAAGATCAAGCTCTCATAGTTCAATCCAAGAAAAATAGAAGGGACCATCATCATCATCATCACTCTAAAGGTAAGCACTCTTCCTACAATAAAACTCAACTCAGATGTTATACTTGTGATGAAATAGGACACTATGCCAAAGATTGTCCTAGAAACAAAAGAAACTCTCACCAGAACAAAAACAACAAGAGAAGACATTATGATCATGCTACAGAAGATGATAAACCTTCCACAAAGAGAAACAAGCAAGAAAGTGATGATTCTTCAAGTGATGAAGAATATGTTTTGATTTCCACTCTCATGGGGAATATCACACATGGAAGCAATGATTGGCTTATAGACAGTGGGGCTTCCAAACATATGACAGGATTCAAAGAGTCTTTTGTAAGACTATCAGAACATGAATCACCCCACAAGGTGAAACTCGGAGATGACTACCAGTATCCAATAAAACGTAGTGGGAAATCATCCTATAAGCTAGACTCTGGAAAGTCTGTGAATATGGAGGATTTATTGTTTGTACCAGGACTTAAGAAGAACCTCCTCTCCATATATGCATTAGATGCAAAAGGCATGATGGTTGCATTTGTAGATGGCCAAGTTCTCATCTGGCCAAAAAGAAAGAATTTTGATGATGCAGTAGTGATTGGGGAACAAGAGGGAAGCCTATACAAATTGAAGGGCCATTCTATACAAGCTTTGGTCCATGAAATAGTAGAGCCAAATGAACTTTGGCATAGAATGCTTGTGCATGTGGACTAAAGAGCACTACCACTTGTAAGAAAAGCTGTTGAAGGTCTTCCATAAATTTAGGCAAGACATGATGTAGTGTGCAAAGGATGTAAAAAAGGAAAGAATACAAAGAAGACATTTCCAAGTAGCAAGAGCAAGGCAAAAGGAATCTTGGAAATCATTCACTACGATGTATGTGGTCCAATGTCATCTAGTTCATTAAACAGGTATGTATACTATGTTTCTTTTATTGATGACTTTTCTAGGAAGACATGGATTTACTTCATGAAGAACAATGATCAAGTATTCAATAAGTTCAAGGAATTCAAAGCCTTGATTGAGAACCACACTAAAAAAAAGATCAAGACTTTTCAATCAGATAATGGAAAATAATTCACATCAAATGAATTCAAAGAGTTATGCAAAGATTCAGGGATTAAGAGGGAGTTAACCACTCCATATAATCCACAACAGAATGGAGTTGCAGAAAGGAAGAATAGAACGATCATGGAAGATGCAATGGCTATGCTTCATGATCAAGATCTTCCCATGCATCTATAGGCAGACGGCGCCAGAACAATGGTGTATGTATAGAACTGTAGTCCACATAGAGTACTTGAGAACAAGACACCTGAATAAGTATTTTCCAGCAAGAAACTAGAAGTCATCCATCTTAGAATATTCAGCTGTCCACTGTACATACACATTCCAAAAGAAAAGAGGAAAAAGTAAGATCCTTCAGGAAAGAAGGGTATATTTTTGGGATACTCTAAAAGATCGAAGGCTTACAGAATATACTTCCCAGGATTCAAGAAGATCAACATCAGCAGGAATGTAACATTTGATGAAGACTCATCTTACAACAAATCCAGAAAGAGTCCTGCTAAAGAACCTGAAGAAACAGAAGCACCCAGAATTCATGACACAACCATGAACAAAGAAATTCAAGAAGAAGATCAATAATTTGAAGAACCTCAAGAACTTGTAGCTCCACCTCAGAAGAAGAATCCTCATAAGAGGAAACCTGCTTGGGTACAAGAAGTTATCCAAGGTGCAAAAAGATATGGGGCTCCAGAAGAGAATCACAGAGAAAGAAAGAGGACCAGGTCCCGCTCCGGGTATGTAGCATTATTATGTGATTTCATTGATAAATAGCCTTCCAACTATGAAGAAGTAGCAGAAAGGAAATAATGGTAGGACGATATGATCAAAGAGTATCAATCAATCATGAAAAATGATGTTTGGGATGTTTTCCCAAGACCAAAAGGGAAGTTGGTTGTAAATTCCAAATGGATCTACAAGACCAAGCATGTTGTAGATGGAAACAAAGAAATATATAAATAAATATTTGTGGCTCGTGGCTTCTCCCAGAAAGAAGGAATAGATTATGAAGAAACTTTTGCACCTGTAGCAAGATACACTTTATTCAGATCAATACTTGCTCTGGCTGCAGTAATGGAATGGAAGATACACCAAATGGATGTCAAGATTTTCTTATTGAATGGTGTAGTTGATGAGGAATTATATGTGGAGAAGCCACTCGGTTTCGAGACACATGAGAGGGAGTCTCATGTGTGTAGATTGAATAAAGCCATGTACGGTTTGAAACAAGAACCCAGGACATGGTACGGTAGAATTGATAGCTTTCTATCTAGTTGGTCTTTACCAAGAGTAAAGCAGACTCCAACCTTTACTACAAGGTTGAATATGGCAACCCAGTGATGCTCCTACTATATGTAGATGAGTTGTTTGTAACAGGCCTGGATGGGTTGATTGCTGATATGAAGAGGAAGCTTGTTGCTGAGTTCGAAATGAAGGACTTGGGTATGATGCATTATTTTCTAGGCATGGAGGTGTGGCAGAATGCAAATGGAATTTCCATGGGGCAAGGGAAATATACGGTAGATATCCTAAAGAGATTTGGGATGATGGACTGTAAGGCCATGACCACACCTATGGCATCGAACCTGAAGCTATTGAGTGATGCTTCATCAAAAGAGATTGATGCTACGATGTATTGTCAGATGATTGGCTCCTTGATGTACCTGATGAACACGAGACCAAATATTTGCTTTACTATGAACACCTTGAGCCAAGTCCTGACAGATTCGAGACATGTTCACTTGATTGCTGAAAATCATATTCTGAGGTACCTGAATGGTACAGTTGATTATGGGCTCAAGTATGAGGAAAGTTAGAATATTAACTTGGAGGGTTATGTTGATTTATATTGGGCAGGAAGTGCCGTCAATAGGAAGAGCACTTCAGGGTGTTGCTTCAGTATGGGATCATGTGTGATCTCTTGGTTTGGCAGGAAGCAATCCTGTGTGGCACTGAGTACAACTGAAGTAGAGTATGTCACAGCTTGTTCAGCTAGTTGTGAGGCAATGATGGCTAAGAAAGCTACTGTCTAATTTATTTGATCTCCAGTTAGATGCTACTTGTAAATATTTAAAAAACCAGAGTGGTGTGAAGTTGTCGGAGAACCCGGTGTTCCATGACAAGTTGAAGCATATCAAGATCAAGTATCACCATATTAGGGATATGGTGTACAGAGGAGCAGTGAAGCTCTATTATGTTGCGATGGACAAACATATAGCTGATGTGTTGACGAAGCCATTGGACAGAGTAAAGTTTGAGTACTTTAGGGAGAAGATTGGTGTTATCCAGATCAAGGTTCCCTCCAAGGGGAAGTGATGAGTCCATGAGCCATTCTGACATGGTGAGAGGATTACGTTCCTTCCATGGTCACATGTAAGGGATGAGCCATTCTATCATGGTGAGAGGATTGGTTCCTTCCATGTCAAATATGAGTTTTGAGCCATTCTTATATGACTGTAGGATTGGTTGCTACATGATCAGATATAAGGGTTGTTGCCATTCTCTGAATGGAGGTACCTGGTCAGTTACCAGGAATACTCAGTATAGGACTGAGGGCCATTCTGATATGACTATGCGATGTAGTCACACATGATTAGATATAATTGCAAGGCCATTCTGATGTGATTAAGGGATATGTTCCCACTTGATCATATATAAGGGTTGTTTCCATTCTTTGAATGGAGGCACCTAGTCAGTTACTAGGGATCCTCAGTCTAGGACTGAGAGCCTTTCTGACAAGTCAAGGTCAGATGTAAGGGTTGAGCCTTTCTGACGAGTCAAGGTCAGATGTAAGGGCTGTGCCATTCTGACATGGTGAGAGGACTAATTTCCTTCCATGGTCAGATGTAAGGGATGTGCCATTCTAACATGGTGAGAGGATTAAGTTCCTTCCATGCTCAGATGTAAGGGCTGAGCCATTCTGACATGGCGAGAGGATTAAGTTCCTTCCATGGTTAGATGTGAGGGATGGGCCATTCTGATATGATGGTGGATGTGTTCCTCTCATGGTTAGATGTGAGTGTTGGGCGTGCCTTTTCGATGATTCAAGGTCAGATGTAAGTGCTGGATGAGCCATTCTAACTTAGGGTAAGATATAAACACTGGAGAAGACCTACATGGAGGCTATGCCTACACAAAGCATGAAAAAGAGTTGGCTCTGTAGAACTTTTGATGACGAGAAGAATCATGAGATAGCACCAGTGATGTTAACCCAGTGACCATAGGAGTACCAACAGTTTTGGAATCTTCCATTTTAAAAATTTTCAACATATCTTTGATGTACTTAGTTTGAGAGATGAAAATTCCTTTGTCTGTTTGGTAGACTTGCAATCCCAAGAAGAAATTCAATTCACCCAACATTGAAATTTCGAATTCTTTCTTCATTTCAGATGAAAAATATACACTTAGGATTTTAAGATTGCTTCCAAATCTGATATCATCCACATAGACAACAAAAATGATCGTATTTTTATCTTCAATATTTAGGTAAATATTGTTGATGTAATTGTAACTTTGGAATGTATTGACTTATATATCTTATGTATTGTACCCAATTTTTATTTCGGAAAGTGTTTGTAATGTAATTGAGTCATGTCATGCCCCAATGTTTCGATATGGAGTTTCTATAATGTAAATAAGTCATGTCAAGTCATTGTAGGTAACCCTCCTATTGATTAAGGGTTAAAGTCCTCACAGTTATGGGGCCCTAGGGTTATTAGACTCTCCTAGTGAGTTATTCTCAAGTTGGGAATTAGTATATATAGAGAGTGAGCCTCTCTATTTGTCACACACTCAGTCACACTCAATTGTAGCGCATAACTGAGGAAGAAGACGTTGTTGGGGCTAGAAAGAAAGAGGCCACTACTGTCGGGAGATCATCTTACTATTTTGGGGTTTTACTTTGGTGCTGATTCTATCTCTAGGGAAGTTGCGGGGTTTTCTCCATTTATGGTTTCCCCAAGGAAAAATATTGTGTTCATTGTCTCTTCTGTTTGATTGTTGTACTTTTTATTCTCTCAGTTAAAGATCCTAAGATAATGCTAGCTTGAATGATAAAATTCTAACAAAGATTACTTTTAGTGGCTTCTCTTTTAAAACCTTGTTGTTTCAAGTAACTGTCTAGTCCTAAAAACCTCATACTTGGATCTTATTTAAGACCATAGAGTGTCGTCTTCAGTTTACAGACATAATCTCTATTTTTTGACAAGAGAAACCCTTCAAGTTGTTCAATATATACTTTTGATTCTAGTTTTCCATCTTGTTCTTTGTTATTACTTTGTCATCACCGAACTTATCTTGCTAGCATATCTAATGGTCTATTCTTCCTGTAAGTTAACTAGATTTTTCTTTTATCAAAATTCCTTAATCCTGTGCATTTAGATATTCATATAAAAACCTAGCATATACTACTAGATTCTTTTGGATTTTAGATCTATATTATCAACTGTCGAGAGACCCATAACTTCATATCCTCAACACAAAGATTACTTTAGTTTATCACATAATTTCTCTGGTCTCACTATCTAAGACATAAAGACTCATAACCTCAGCATTTTCTTTTGTTAATGCTGAACTCATCCTGCTACCTTATCAGTAGACTAAATTTTTTTATTTTTTAGAATTGAGTTTTCTTCTACTGTCAAAAATCTTTATGTGTCATGACTTCAAATATTAAGTGAACATAATGATCTTTATCTTCTATTTGATTGCAGACATCATGGTCTTCATGACTCTCACATTTTTTTGTTCTCACGTTACTTCATACATTCTCTTATGTCATCCATACACCAACCTTGATCACCCATCATCTTTGAAGAAGATAGCTTTCAATATACTTTAACATTAGATACCAATTGAATTTTTCTTAGATACCAATTAGAATTTCCTGACTTTAACTCCCCTTGAGTATATGATCCTTTCTAATGTTATTTTTCAGGGTTTTTTTTAAATCATGAGATATCTTTTAGGAAAGGATCCCACAGCCATCACTACATCCTTTTTCATCACCTTCATTTTTACTGGTGTATCCTTTTACATATCCATCTTGTTTTTCCTTGTAATGGATGCCCTTTTATTTGTGGCATAAGTATGTTCATCATCATCTTTGGAGACCTCACTAATGTTTGAAATATTTATTTCCTCTATATATTTGGAGTCTTCCTTTCTTCTCCATATTTTTCCAAGAGTTACTCTGGTTACTGGTTTTTTATTTCTTTGTTCCTTGGTTTTAATCTTCCATACCTTTTTCTGAGTTTCTTGGGAAGATCTGTATGTACTATTCTTACAATGTTTTGCAAAGTGTCCAATACTATGGCATATGAAACAAATAAGTCTTTTTCCATTAGAGATGTTGGTGTCTTCTTTCCTTATCAACCCTTCATCTTCTTCTTTGATTCTACAATCATCATTCTTGTGACCAAACTCGTGACAGCAATGACAATATCCATAGAATGTATGTTTGGAGAATCTCTGGTTTTTCTACTTCTAATGACTCTTTTCATTTAGATGTCTTCTAAAAATTTTCATCTTGGGAGGATGAGCAGAATTATGATAACTGGACTTCATTTCTTTGTGATTCTTTTACTTCTTGGGTGTATCTTTGGAGGCATCATGTTGACATTTAATATTTTCATCATTTTCATGAATGATGAAGCTCGATCCTTTATGATTATATCAAAGACCTATTTTATCCCTGGGGGATCTTTGTAATCTGAGGACTTTATTAAGAGCTTCAGTACTTTCCTTGAACTTTTCACTAACAATCATCTAATCTTTTAGCTTCTTTACTTTTTCCTTGAATTCAACAACTTCTTGTTTTAAGCTCTCGACCTCTTCCATACTAGCCAATACTTGTTATCTTGAATTGTGTATCTCTTCTTGGAGGGTTTTGACTAGGCTCTTCTTTTGAATTCTTCTCTTCTTGATATTTTTTTCTACATTTTTCAATTTCATCTACAGCAACCATGTATGGGATTCTATGTCCACTTCTGATTCCTCATCTTTTTCGGGTACACAGGGTACTCCCAAAAGACTGAACACCTTCAGCAACCACTTCACACAAATAGATCACAGATCAACACACCGATGTTTTTCACGTGGTTAAAACCCTCGAGAGGGAAACAGTCCATGGCCCCAGCCAAATAGCTACTTGGAGCAATAATATTTATTATGCAAAAGAAAGAAAGTTACATATGAGCTTCTCATAATCAATCAACTAGCCAAAGACCCTCTATGCTCTTTAAATAGAGATCATATATCAATCGGGTGTTAAGCCACAGATCAATGGTAGGTATGATATAAGAGAAGTTGAACCATCGGATCACTCTATGTCTAGAACATATCGTAGCCATCGGATTAGAATATTTACAAATGCATACTAAAGAAACACACTTTTACCTAACGGATATATTACACAAGTTGATCTTAACTAACTTCTAAGTGTCTAAATATCCTAACATCCCCCCTTAAGAACAAATTGGGATAGGATTGAAGGATTTACAAAAGTGACACTATTAGGAGAAGGAAGGAGGCATTAGAGCATAACCCTCCTTAAGGACACATTCCTGAACTCCTAACATAGACTGAAGTTTAGAAAACTTCGCTTCTGTAAGAGACTTGGTGAAGATGTCTACAACTTGATCATCTGTAGGGCAATAGAGAACTTCAATAACACTATCATGAACAACATTTCTGATGGAGTGCATGTGTAGCTCAATGTGTTTGCTACGCTGATGTAGAATTGGATCTTTGGCAAGCTTGATGACACTTTGATTGTTGCACCAAAGTGGAGTAGGCTAATGCTGCTCGAATCCAAACTCTGAAAGGATTTGTCGAAGCCATAAAGCTTCCTAACTGACATTAACTATGGCTCGATATTTTGCTTCTGTTGAAGAAAGAGCAAGTGATTGTCGTTTCTTACAAGCCCAAGTGATAGGTCCAGATCCCAGACTGAAAACATAACCTGCAATAGACTTTCGATCATCAGGATCACTAGCCCAATCTGAATTAGTGAAACCAACCAACAAAGGTTCCCCCCCTGTACTATAATGAATCCCAAATTGAATTGTACCTCGAATATATCGAAGTATTCTTTTTGCTGCTTTCCAGTGACTTTCATGAGAATTTTTCATATAATGGACAAAACGACCAATGACAAAGGAAAGGTTAGGATGGGAATGAGTCAAGTATAAAAGACTACCAACAAGCTGATGATACAAGGTGGCATCTACTTCAGGGGAAGTATAAGTGGCAGAAAGTTTGACTCCAGACTGGAAGGGAGAATGGGTTGGTTTACAATCTTCCATGTGGAAGCGACGAAGAAGGTCACAAGCATACTTAGAATGGGAAATAAATATTCCTTCTTTGGTTTGCAAGACTTGGAGACCAAGAAAATAATGCAAATGTCCTAAGTTTGACATTTCAAAATTTTGCTTAAGACTGGATTTCACATGGGTAATAAGTTTAGGGTCACTACTAGTAAGGATAAGATGATCAACATAAATAACAAGTATGATGAGATGGTTTCCTACTTTCTTGGTATAGACATTAGGGTCAGAATGGCATCTAGAAAAACCAGTGTCAGGGAGAAATCTATCCATTTTGGCATACCAAGCTCTAGGATCTTGCTTAAGGCCATATAAGGATTTCTTAAGGAGAGAAACAAGGCTAGAGTTATTCTAAACATATCCAGGAGGTTGTTCCATGTAAATTTCCTCATGTAAATCACCATGTAAGAAGGTAGACTTGGCATCCATTTGATGGACTTCCCAGTTATGTAAGGCTGGAAGGGAAAGAACAAGGCAGATGGAGTTCATTTTTTCTACAGTGGCAAAGGTATCATTGTAGTCAATCTTTTCAACTTGGGAAAAACCTTTGGCAACTAACATTGCCTTAAGTCTTTCAACACTTTTATCTGATGCATACTTAGTTCTGTAGACCCATTTACATCTGACAAGTTTTCTTCCTTTTGGAAAAGTAACAAGATCCCAAGTATCGTTCGCCATTAAGGAACAATATTCTTCATCCATAGCTACATCCCAATCTAGATTTCCTAAAGATTCTACAAAACTTTATGGATCACGATTCTCAAAAACTTGAGCCAAAAGAGAAGAGGGTTGCTGAAACTGAGAATGTGTTCGACGTTGATCTCTAGGATCACCGGCAAGATCACCAGCTGCTTCACATGTTGAATGGACCCATCAAGAAAGTATTGGTACTGGTGAAATTGGAGGAACATGAGCAGGTGGAGGTGGATTTTCATCCTCACTGTCATCATCAGAAACTAGAGTTGGAAACCTATCAAGGAAGCTGGAAGAAGAAGAAGAAGAAGGCACAATCACCGAATCAGGCTTGTTAACACTGAATTTATTTCTGTTGGAATTGGTCCTATTGCCTTCAAAATTTTAAGTTCTCATAGGTGATTGAGTTGGTTTTCAAAGTTTGCTCATTAAGCTATTTCCAGGTTGGCAAAGAAGGGGAGTTAAAGGAATTTTGGAAATAATTTCTTCACAAATGGGGCAAAAAATCCTATTAATTTTTTAATGAAATCCAAAAAATGGGTTTTTAAAAGATTTCATTTTATTTATATTCAAAAATTAATAATTTTTGAATATTCTTCCAAAGTAAAAAGGAGGGCTTTATTCACCAAACCAAGGTTAAATAAAGGTTTACGTGCTATGGTTTATTACCTTTCTTAAAGGTATAATTAGAACATTAGCAAATAATATGATCGGATGGCTAATGTAAAAGGTGAATTATATTAACGGGTAATATTATTTCCGGAGCCCAAAGTTGCCCGTTAATTAAAACAAAAAGGCTCGGCGGAATTGTATACGGGTAAGCTCATCCGACGGTTAAAAAATAAAGTGAAAAGTAAATCAATGGTTATTACAAATTGCGGAGCCCAAAGTTGCCCGTTAATTAAAACAAAAAGCACCTGGCGGAATTAGGTATGTGTAGCCTTATCCGATGGTTAAAAAATAAAGTGAAAAGTAATCAACGAGTGAAAATAATTCCGGAGCCCAGACCTGTGCGATAGATAAGCCCAAAGTGCCCAGCGGAATTCATTTAATGGTGCTGGATCCAATGGTTGAAAGTTAAAGGCAGAATAATCAACGGTTGGGACTGATTCCGGGATTGAAACTTGCACGGTAGATAATTCCAAGGTGCCCATCGGAATTTGGTATGTGGCATGTGATCCGACGGTGGCAAATTAAAGATATATTACATCGATGGCTGTGGGTGATTCCAGAGCTGAAAGCTGCACGAAGGTTAATTTTTAAAGGAAGCTCTGGAATAGACCATCGTTTATAAATAGATTTGACTTGGGTTTATTTTTTACTTTGTTTTAAAAATAATTCCATTTGTATGCCACACGCCTTTATAAAATACAAGTCCCCTAGATTTATTGTCTTCCATTGCTTCCAAGCGATAGATTCAGTTTTTGTAAGTTCAGGGCTTTCTTTCCAAAGGTTTTAAAGTGCTGATCAATTGCTGTCGCGAAAGGAACTTCTTCTAAACAAGTTTTCTAAGTTCAGAGTTTGATCAAGGCAAGACCTATCGGCTGTCAATTGCATTTAAAGTGGAGGGCGTACAGGTTGAACATTATTTTATGTCTGTAGCTGTTTGTTCATACTTGGGACTGATTGGGTTGCTTGGAGAGCACTGTCCTACATCGTGAAGGGAAGCCGCCATTCAACAATGTAGAAGCAACTTAGCATATTTTTCTGGAAATGACTGTTTTAGTCATTTTATTCAACGAATTTTTTACAGAAAAAAAAAAAGAAGATATTTCAGAAAATGAAAGAGGTTTTTCATATTAACATATTGATCTACAATAACCTCTCTCATATTTTACTCAGGTGATACATATTGGGAGCAGCAAAGTCATCTTCAGAGGGAAAATATTCAGATTTCGAAATGACTGTTCTAGTCATCCAACAAAAATAATTGTTTAGAGCAAATGAAGATGTATTTTGAGAAAATGGGAGAGGCTTTTCTTCAAAACGTACCTATCTACAATAAATTCTTTCATTTTTCACACAGGTGCTATGGTTTAGCAGAAACAAAATCAGTTGTACAGGCCAGTTTTCATGTTTTCCAAAGGACTATTTCAGCCATCAACTTCAAAGAATTTTTTTGGACAAATAGAATTTAATTTGACAAATCTGAGAGAGGTTTTTATTCCTAACGGGACTATAATAAAAAACCTCCTTCATTTTTTACACAGTAATCACAGGTTGGGATAATTTTAAATATATTTACAGGTCATTTTTCCAGAAATATATAATTTTATTATATGAGTCATCAGCTTCAAAGGAATATTTCGAGGAGATTATGATTATTATAGAGAAATGAATACATGGGTTTTGTTGAGAATATGTCCAATTATAAAAACCTCTCCCATATTTCACACAGCTGTCATCATTGGAGATATGCAGGAGGAACTTTGTTGTAACTATTTTCAGTTAGGTTTTCGAATTCTAAGTTAGGTAAAGACTTTTCTTATAAAAAGGAAAATGTAATTGATAGTTAGGGGAGGATTTTCAAGAGCGGGAGGCTCTACATTGTAATGGATTCATGTTTTCAGTGAATGAATGAAATTTGCAGAGGAGGAATGTAAAATCTTTTTCATGTCAGAGATTCTTGTGCCATCTTTTCTTCAGTAAGTAATTTCTTTATGTGATTGTTTATCCTATTTCCCACTCCATTGTGTATTTGCTTTCATGCTTGAGCATCATTTTGTATGGGCTATAATTCATCCTGCATGCTCTAGGTCCATTGTTCAAGCATTTTTCAAAATATTTTCTTCTAAAGTCTTGCAGAATTCACCATAGTTAGGTGCTCTGTTTGATGGAATGTCTCCCTTTGTCTGCTAATCAACCTGATAATACCTTAAGACTGAGGAAATGGTGCCTACCTTGCCTCTTTTCATAAAATTTCAAAACCTTACCTCTTGCAACCTATTTTAGATCTGATTGTTGACTCCATTGCCCAATGGTCTCCTCCATGACTGTCCTACCAAGTCTTTAAAACAAAATTGTCATATTTGTCCCATCAGAAATCTGACCTTCTGAGTGTCTTTGATTGAATATCTTGAGTATAAAAACTTTGTAAATAGTGAGAGATCCCTCTCTGATTGTATTAGGTCAGAAATACATTCTAAAGTGGTTTTTGCTGTTACCTCACGATCTACCTTTTCACAACCTGGGTACATTCTGAGTGCTAACAAGGCTCGCAGGACAAAGATGGCATACCCGCCAAGTTAGGCTCATAGGCCAAGAGATTTTCATCAAATTTAACATCTCTTCTAATGATTATATCATGAGAATCATGGCTGAAGAAGTCTATAACCTTTTACATCTTCAGAATATCCAATAAATATGCACTTTTCACTTTTAGGCTACAATGCTTTCCGTTTTTCATTTGGAATGTGAGCCCATGCTTCACAACCAAACACACGAACGTGTTTTACATCTAGTTTAATTTTACTTCATGCTTCTTGTGGTGTTATACATTGTAAAAATTTAGTGGGTGTGCGATTAACTATGTAATTTGCACAATTTATGGCCTCATCCCAATATTGAAGACTTAGTCATTTAGATTGGATCATACAATTAGCCATTTCTTTTAAAGTGCGGTTCTTCCGTTCAGCTACACCATTTTGTTGTGTTGTATATGGAATAGTGTGTTGTTGTTGGATTCCTTGTTCAATGCAAAAAGTAGTGAACTTGTTGTTAACATATTATCCTCCAATGTCAGATCTTAACTTAACAATTTGACGACCAGATTGTTTTTCAATAAGGGCCTTGTAGGCCAAGAACATGTTAAATACTTCGCTCTTAAGTTTTAGGAAGTAAAACTAAGTGCGTCTGGAGTATTCATCAATGAAAATTAATAAATATTTGAAACCAGAAAAGGAAGCAGATGGAAGAGGGCCACACAAGTCACTATGCACAAGCTCTAAGGGAACCGAGGCGTGTCAAGAGGCACGTTTGTCAAAACTATCCCGGTGATGTTTTTCAAGTACACAACCGAAACAAACACCATCCTTGCAAGATACTAGCAGAAGACCAGTCACCATAGTGTATTTACATAGTTGTTGCAATGAGCAATAATTTAAGTGACCGAATCGCTCATGCTAAAGTTTGCTCAAGTTATCACTATGAGCAACAAAAACTGAAGGAAAAGGTGATGACCCAAACTTGTTAAATTTGTACAACCTGGTAATATCATCAACAATTCCAGTAGCAAGGATATTTTGAGGATTTTTAAAATCCTTGATTACAACTTGGCGAGGTGTAAATGTCACAGTTTTAACTTCACCTGAATGAGTAATTTGATAGACTAAGAACAAATTGCAGAAATTTTTTAGAACACATAGTACATCACTGAAATGACCATTTTCTACTGGAACTATTCCTGATCCTACAACACTTAGAGATCTATCATCACCAACAAATATTTGTTTGGTGTTACATTCATGCATAGTAGAAAACACGGCTTTATCCTTAGCCATATGATAAGATGCTCCAAAATCAATGAGCCATTCAATTGAAGTAGAAGAAGAAGATGCAGTATAAGAGTAACCAAAAGCACAAAGTGCATGTCCATGAGAGTTAGATTCTGAAGACGAATCTAGGCTGATGTGGTGCTTCTTCATTGCTACTTCCAAGGCTCCCATCTTCTTAAAACACTTAGATTCATCATGATTATCTTTCCCACAAAAATTGCAATGACACTCAGTCTTCTTTCCTTTTGGCTTGGATCCTTTGTCATTTTTTAAAGAAGGAGCTGACTGAGAGGGTTTGGGACCCTTGTTGTTTGGTTTATTATTAGGAAAATTCTGTTTCTTGGGAGGCTTGGACTTTTCTTTCTGTTGCGACAATAAGGCTTTCCCAAATGTATTTTCATTGTTAATTATTCCAAGATGAATGAGCTTATATTGCTCTCTAATTAAGGAATCACAACATGATTCAAGACTAGGCTCTTGATAGCTAGCTGCTGTTAAGGATTCTTTCATGGAGTAGAATGTAGATACAAAAAAAAAAATATGCAGGTCCAAGTTTTGAAAGAATATGATAAATACATTATTTGTCTTCTTTCTTAATCTTTCATTCTGCACATAAGAGTCTAAGAGTTTTACACTTACATAAATAGTCTTGAATGCATGAAAAATCATTTGGATTCAAGTAAATCAACTCATTCTTGAGTTGATGACCCCGAATTTCATTGTGTTTACCAAACACAGATTCCAACTTTCCCCAAGCTTTATTAGGTTCATCAATTTCAGATATATGGAATCACAAATCAATAGAGATTGACATCCCAATCAATCAAAGAGCTTCATCACATCTATTTGGCCATTTAATTTTCTTATCATCATCAGTGGGTTCTGTTTCTTTCCCTGAGGTTATCATGAAAAGTCCCCTACTTTGTAGAACATCTTCCATACGAGATTTCCATGAGAAATAGTTAGAACTTGTGAGTATAATATCACAAGGGGCAGCCATACTGTAAACTAATATCTAAAATAATAGAAGATAACTATCAAGATGCAAAGAGCTCGAAAAAATATGCGGTTTAAAAAAAAACGGCACTGAAAACTGATTCTGGATGATGAAGTTATGCTTGATCAAAGAAAATGTTGAAGATGTTCCCAATAGTGACATGGCAGATATTAACTTGACCAACTAAAAAAAGAAGCCCCCCTCTTCCCAAGATCAACCTTTGACAATCACTTTACAATAAAGTTGCTTTGAAGTGAATCACTTTTGTAGAATAAGTGATGTTCACTTTTACAATAATGTGACTTTTAAATAATACAGCAATAAATTAAAGACTTAAGTGACTCACTTTTTATTTTATTTTATTTATGTGAGATACACTTTTACAATAAAGTAACTTGAGAATAGAAATTGCATGCACTAAAAAGTAGCTTGATAAGACTTGAACTCAAGGCTTATCAAGGAGTAAAGCAACTTTGGACCAAGTGAGCTAAGTTTAAAAGGTACGTAAAAATATGGAAAGAGGAAGGGGTTTTTTTTTACTCTTCTCTCTCGTTCTCTGTGCTTGCTTTCTTTTCCTGCAAATTACACAAAAAACAAAAAACAAAAAAAAACAAAAATTTTCCACATAATGGGGTTAGATCTTGGTTAGCTTGCTCGAAAAGTATACATTTTCAAGTTTTCTCGTTGTTTCTGATTTGCCGTGATCGCACAAGGTGCACGGCAAAGAGCATACATAGCCGAGAAGACAAGGAAAAAAAAAATCACTCAGTGTTTCTGATTCGCCGCAATCGCGCAAGGTGCATGACAAAGAGCATACGAGCCAGGGAAGGAAACAATCCGAGACTAAAAAAAAAATATAATAATAAGACTTATAAAATATGAGAGATTTAAAAAAAAAAAACAAATCAGTCACTGTAACATTATACCTTCAGATTTGTCGAAATGGGTGTTTCTGGAACAAACGGAAACAGTTTTCAATGAAACAAAAACTACTTCCCAATGGAAATGTTGCTTCGGACGTAATGGAATAGCTCCCACAAGAAAAAAATGCACAGAAAATCCAGAACCATAAACCGTTTCAAAGTTTCAGCAACACTGGTTCCAGATCTAGATCAAAACCGAAAGCGACTCTTCATAAAAGCTTTGATACCATGTTTGGGTACACAGTGTACTCCCAAAAGACCGAACACCTTCAACAACTTCTTTATACAAATAGGTCATAGATCAACACACCGATGTTTGTCATGTGGTTAAAACCCTCGAGAGGAAACAGTACACAGCCCCATCCAAATAGCTACTTGGAGCAATTTATTATGCAAAAGAAAGAAAATTACATATGAGCTTCTCATAATCGATTAACTAGCCAAGGACCCTCTATGCTCTTTAAATAGAGATCATAGACCAATCCGGTGTTAAGCCACGGATCAATGGTAGGTATGATCTAAGAGAAGTTGAACAATCGGAGCACTCTATATCTAGAACATATCGTAACCATCGGATTAGAATATTTACAAATGCATACTAATGCATACTAAAGAAACACACTTTTACCTGACATATATATTACACAAGTTGATCTTAACTAACTCCTAAGTGTCTAAATATCCTAACACATCTAAGTTTTTTGTCCCTATAAATAAATTTTCTTCATCTTCACTTATCTTTTCATCTTCACTAATATCCTCGAGAATAACAAGTCTTCCTTATTCTATTTGCTCAACTAAGTAGAGGTCTTTTATATTGTCCCAAAGTTCCTTTGCAGAGTTAAATTCACCTATCTTCTCTTTGACATCATTAGGTAATCCATCAAGGATTGAAGCCATTTCCATTGAGTTACTTTTCTTGGATTCCTTTTGAGCTGGAGTCCATATCCTCTTTGGTGGGAAGTAATTAGTGATCATTGAATTCCATACATCATTTCCCAATGCCTTCAGATAAATTTTTTTTCCTATACTCCAAAATTTGTATTCTTGTTTTGCCAAGTATTGGATATCCATTTACTGTGTAAATCTCTTCTTTTCAATCCATAGTAGTTTTAATGGGATCTTCCTTCTAGTGGTTAAACTGTAGTGAAGGAACCTGCTCTGATACCAATTGTTGGTTTATTGGTCAATACTGAGAGCGGGGTTAAATCGATATTGTTATCTTTTTACTAATAAAACCACTTTAAATATATCATTAAAATACATAACAACAAGAATACATAGAACACAATTTTAACGTGGAAGCCCAATAGTGTAAACCACCAATACGTCCTATTACTACAAAATTTCTATTTACAAATATTTTTTCCTACTGCAACAAGCAAGAACGGTATTACACCCTATTTACCAGCAACTACTCAAAGGATGCTACAACCCCCTGGTTTATCAGCTACTACTAAAAGGATGCTACGACACCCTATTTACCAGCTACCACTGCAAGGAGTCTACGACCCCCTGATTTATCAACTACTACTGAAAGGATACTATGAGACCCTATTTACCAAATACCACTCGAAGGAGGCTATGATCCCCTAGTTTATTAGTTGCTACTGAAAGGATACTACGACACCTTGTTTTGTTAGCTACAATTGACATGATGCTCTTACACCCCATTTACCAGCTTCTACTGGAAGGAGGAAACAACCCCCTACAGACCTGTTTCCTGCCCTAACGCCACCCTGCCACCCAAATATGTTTTATGTAATATGCTATATTTATTTTCCCTCCATTTTCGAGCACACCCATTGGTCTCTATTTATTATTTTCTAATGTGGACCCCGAGACCCTTTCTCTCAATCATACTTCTGCATATAAGTATCTTCACATTTCCTGCGGACATATTTTTCTAGAAACACACCCTTTCACAAACATGCCCTTTCAAATATGATAGTATCTATTTATGAGCATTTAATTATTAAAATTAAATATATCAGATACTCCTCCAATAATGGCATATAACCTCTTCATACTTTCAGGAATCACTTGTAAGGATTGTGGGCAATCTTTACTACATGTAAATGTCGAACCTGCAACACCCCAGTTTTGATCCCATTTGCATTAAATGTATATGATGTATATATTGTAATTAATCGTGGTGTGGAGCTAAAGGCAAAAGCCCCACCATCGATTTGGTTGTGTTATATTTCGGCGATTGAAATCGTTGTCGATGGTATATCATGATATATGACACATTACAGTTTTGGCATCATGTAAATATGCACTATAATTAAAATGAAATCCAACAAGTTATGTCAATGCAACCATAAGGAAAAGGGCATGATTTTTCTAAGGATAAGGAGGGGGAATTATTAAACTTTGGGCCAATGGGGAAAACCCAAGTGTAAGCTGTTAAACCCATTTAGTTGTCACCCATCCTCTTGATTTACTCACCTTTCCTTGTCTCAACTGTCAACTACCACATTAAAAACCTCTATTGTTAGTTGGGCAGTTATTGCTGGGCAGTGGTGTGTGGCAGGACTGTCATTCCTTGCCCACACGCACACTCCACCAATAGACTCATTCGCCCTCACGTGGGCAGGGAAAACATATGACTCCATTCTTCCATTCTTGCCCATCCTCATGGAGAGAGTCATTCTCTTATCCTCACGCACAGGTTGGGATTCTTCGTTGTTTTTCCTCACGTAGCAAGCTGGAAGAGCGGCCTTAGGGGCACGATTTCTGCTGTGTGTGAATTTCATGGTTGGGGAATTGTGATGTGGGTTCATTCACTATTTTCCTATGAGTGAGTCATTCACGATTTCTGCTATGGGTGTGTGTTTTCCATACCGACTTATGGTTCTATGTATATGTTTCCCCTTCCTAGGCTAAGAGTTTGATCTCCTCTTCCAACTTTAGGCTATGTATTCCTCGTTACTTCAATATTGCTAAGATCGGGGATGTTGTTATTTTACCCATGATTTTTGGTTTGATGTGGGTTCATTCATTTTTAGGGTTGTTGTGGATTCTTATTGAGTCATTTTGGCCACGATAGGGCCAAGAACGACTCAGGAATCAGATTTCCTAGTTAGAGCTGTGAATTGCTCATTTTGCTGCATGTATGCAGTGGTTGTTCTTAGAAATGTGTTGGAGTGGGAAATGAAGTCTTGGTATGCTTGATAAACCTATTGTATTTGGGATCCACACAAACAGAGATAGAGGGTTGGCTTTCTTCTCAAGAACCCTTGAATAGTACTGGAAGGGAGGTCAGGGCCTGAGGAATTGTGTAGTAGAGAAGGGAATGATTTCCTTGTGTTGGATGTGTGTGGGCATCCTAGAAGTTAGGCTAGTGCTGGTGTAGGTGTCCCTGGATTTTCAATGAGCCCACCAGCTTAGCTTTCAAATTTTACCAGCTTCTTGATGGCTTGATAAACCAAACTGTGTTGGTTTGGCTGATTTGTGTATCCATGGCTATGTGTAATCCTTCTTGTTCCTTATTACTTGGGGAATCATGCAGAGCTCGGGGGTGGCAGTGTTGCTGAGAGATTAAGGAGCACACTGGCCTATGGTTGGGTGGAACATTGCAGTGACGTAGCTGGTTGCGAGACGATTTATTTATAAGATAAGTATTCTTAACTATTTCATCTCTGCAATTATATTTACTATTTAATGGATTACAATGAACATGTCGAATGCTTGAATGTATGGATTGCTTCCCCTGTATGTTGAATAATTATGCATCTTTGCATGTTTTACTTCAAAGCATTTTATTTCAGTTTCTATGTATGCAGATGTTGATGGGGCTAGTTTCTCGGATAGATAAGGTTTGGTAGCATCCTCTTCACCAATAGGAGGGTTCGGGATGTTATAGAACCAAAACATTCTTCTCCACCCTTTCATTCATTCAGCGCCTCAAAATTCATTTTCACAGATCAACTTAACGTTTTCTGGTGCTTCTTCAATCTCCTTCTCTATAATCAATATAGGTCGTTGATCTAATTTTGAGACTCTCCAGTCCGTCCACCTAACACATAGATTTCCTCCTCGAAATCATATTTCCACAACATGGTTTCCTCATCAACAATTCCCCACGATGATATTGCTCAGGCATTTTCCTGACTGTTGATCTGAGGTAAGATGCGGATTGTGGAATGTGGGTTTGTGAATTTTCCAAAATGTATTTTCATGATTTTTGCTGTTGTCTTTTTGCATCAATCATTTCGCACTGTTGATCTCTTGCAGGCTCTTCCGTGACCATTGATCTGAGATAAGATGTAGATTGTGCGATGCGGGATGTGGGATGCGGAAACATAACATTTCCTCAAATCGTATCTCAACTTTTTGCAAGCTCCTTTCCTTTCTTTCAGATAAAGTTATTTTTTTCTTGCTTGATATTGGACACCAAGACAAGACTAATCCTTTCTTTCAGCGAAACAACCCACTTACTTTTGATCCATTTTTTCCCATGAATTAATTGCCATGTAAGATCCTTGCTATTACTATTGATCATTTTACCATTTATCATCATAGAAGTCAGTCCAAACAATAGCATAAAATCCTCTTCCATAATCCCTCTTGAGAATATTATTTTCCACATGTACATCATTTATTAGGTCACCTAAACACCTTAATAATAGACCTTGTACTTGTTTGGTGGTTGTACCAGAGTTACCTATACTTAATAATTAGTTACACTTTCACTCACTTAACAAAGTGATTGAGCAAATCAGATTCTTGCAGAACAACAGTGAGGTAAGTATTTATATCTCCTCATTCCAGTATCTTTTGACTCACTTGGCCGCTCACCATTCATACTTTCAATTTAATGCTCTAGAGTTACATGTAACATTCTAATTATGAATAAAATAGAATAGATCCGACCACATGGAGTTATCATTACTGGTTGTTATACGAACAAAACACCTTGGTATATGTTTAATGGCATAAGTCTTCTGCATTCTATATGTCATCATTCCCACACCTTGTTGATGTAAAAGAAGTAGTTCTAGGAGAGGAGGGTCACTTTAGTTTAGTTTCTTCCTCTCCATAGTTTTCTACCATATTGGGAATAGTGACACAGAAAGAGCTTACAAACAACTTTATTTTCTCAAGTAGATAGTTTGGGGTAACATTTTTACTTCATTCACTTGTCTGTAGTGCTAGGAAAATGGTTGAAGGAAGCTCATAGAAAATAGGAGATTATTTCCCCTCTAGTTTAACACTGCTCTATTGTAACCAGATTTGGTTACTATATGGGTTTCAACCAATGGAAAGATTGAAACCTCCAACATATTCTAGATCATCTGGTACCTCTCTGATCAAATATTGAACACCTCCCCTCTCTTGCATCTACTAGTTCATTTAGTACCTCTTCGGTCAAATGTTGAACACCTTTCTTTACAATCAATCATCTAGCCATGAATTGCGGTGATTTACAGATCATATCGAACCAATTATTTGTTTTTTTAACAACTTAACTAAGAAACAATGCACCAAAAATTACTCATTTAGGATTCTTTCTGAAAATCAGGTTGCAAACATATTAGTAAGTCTAAAATAGATTAGTAAATACTATTCTAGAATCCCATTTAGGAACATCATTTTTCCTCACCTCATTGAAAATCAAAGGAAACTCATAGAAAATAGCAGTAGATTGTTTACCCTCTAGTCCATATTTCCTAATTGTATTTTTCCAAGTAGGTTGTTATGTGGGATTCCACCAATGACAAGATCAAAACCTCCTATTATATCTACTAATTCCTCAAGTACATCTATGGTCAAATATTGAACATATTCCTTCTCAATCAATCTACCTGTTTGGCGCGTTTTGTTTTCACCAACTACTAAGGATAAGCCTATCTTTTGGAAATATCTCCATAGACACAATGCATTTTAAATGCATCCAATGCGATTCTACCAAAACCTAATTTATCTTTACCTTGTGCAACACCTTCAACTCCATACTACTCCCTTTCCTACCTTGTAACGTAATATGAATACACCGTAATATCCCTAAGACAATGATCCATCAACAGTGTCAAATGATTTTTTCCACTAGTTCATTTCGTGGCATGGTCTTCTATGAAGTTTCCACCCTCCTTTCATTCGATTTTAGGGATACCCTACCAAAAATAGTATTAGGCACTTATGACACTTGGTGTTGCACCTACTTCATCTTCGAATATGAAATATATATGAACTATTTTTTTCCACAACTACTATTACACCTAAACATTTCTCCCATCCCTCTATACACCTCATTATTGGACCCAGTCAAGCTCTAACACTATAGGATTCTCAACTACAACAACCTTTCCTACTAGTGAATTAAGATAAGCATCTCTTTGGACATACTTAAGCTACCTGAAATAATATAATATTATTATTTTACCTAAGGTCATTAGTTCATTAGGGCTAGGTAGTTAGATTGTGGATTCATTAGAAAACTATAATAGAGACCCTTAGCTATATCTATGGGATTAGTCTTCTTATTTTGGTCTAAAATATTTTCTAGCTTAGATTAATTCAACATTTCCCCCCTTATATTCATTTTTATGAATTGGTCTCATATTTTTTATCAATAATAACTCTACGGACCTTTAAATACACACATTCTCACATTTAACATGTGGAGTAACTACATATTACACAGTTAACATGTGGATTACACCCATATTTGGTTGATACTAGAATTACTCTTAATATGCTTATGAATGTTTGGAATGCAAAATAAAAATGTCAAATTTTGTATGGATGTCAAATGTTTGGAATGTTTATATCAAAACATGTAAAATTTGTTAAAGAAATGTCACTAAAAAAGATATTCTATTTTTGTATTATTATTATTATTTCTATTCCTCCTTTCGAAGACTTTATTCCTCTAATCGGGGATGTCATTGGTGTATTTCGTCATGTAAATTCTTGAGCTAAAACCTCCATTGTAATTTGGGTTAGTAGAACCCACAAAATTATTACTAAAATGTATTTTTTAGTCTCCCAAGGAAAGTCAGCCCTAGAAGCAAGGAGAAGTCATCCCTATTAGGTTATTAGGCCTCTCAGCTAATTAGTATAAATAAGAGAGGTTCCTCGGTCATTTGGAGATGGTAAGCACTCAAGCAAGTTCGCTAGCTATAGAGAGGAGAAATAGTCCATCTCAAGAGAAGGAATTAGTCTAATCTTATTTCTTGGGTCTTACAATGTACTTAGCTGAAGTCTATATCAAGGAATTCTTGTTGGTTTTTCTTCACCATGAGGTTTTCCTGTGATAAATATGTGTGTTCTCTTTTGTTCTGTTGTGGTTATTATTTTTTCAATGATCCTTTTGTTTTGGCATAACAACTTTTAAAACATTAGCATGGTATCAGAGCCAACTTGAAAGAAGACATTGCACTGTAGTTTTCTCCATAGTTCAAAAAGCTAAGAATCACTATTTCAGACACCTACCTCCACATACTAGATGGAAAAGAAGTACCATTCAAATATCCCTAGGAGGGAGTATCTTTCTATCAAAGAAGTTTTCAATTTTGTGGATTTTCATTTGTTGACCTGCCATTGTTGCTGGGAGAAACTAGGGCATCATATTTTTCAAGGTGACATCCACACATTCTAGGAAATAAATATACATTTTATATCACCTTGGGGAGGAACATATTTTTCTCCATTCAATTTTGCACGTAACCACAGTTGGAAAATTAGGGTTTTCTAGTCAAACCCTGGTTCATCCTCGAATAGATTCCAAAAGCAATCCTCAAATTGGTAAGTTTTATCTCCTATATCTCCATTTGAGGTTCTCATTAATTAAAGATGACAAACAGTACCAAGTTTGATGAGAATATTTAGAGTGAAGAGAACTTGAAAGAATGGAAGTACAGAGTCATGCTCATCCTTGAAGAACATAACCTAGAAGGCTACATCAAAGCCAATATGATCATAGCTACTTCTAATCAAGGATCATTTGATCCCCCAAGTATCTTAAAAAAATACTTCAAAGAAAATGTTGGATGTATTCGAAAGAAAGAACATCAATAGAAAAATGACCTTGAGAAACCAACTCAAGGGTGTGAAGATACCAAAGCTAGAAACTATACAATTATACTCCTCAAGAGTATCTAAATCAAAGAACAGTTATAATCCATTGGTGACATGGTGCAAGAATCAAAAGTTTTCATGACCATTTTAAATGGTCTTCAGAGAGAATGGGATTCCCTCATTAGAGGAATATATGCTAGAAGAAAGCTAACCAAGTTCAGCAAACTATGGGAAGAATGTGTACAAGAAGAAGGAAGGATAGACAATATAGAAGAGAATCTAAATGAGAATGATGATCAATCTCTAGATTCTCATGCAACAAATGGAAGAAAAAAAGGAAATATTGAGGATCACCTCCGAGAATACCACACGACTTTAAAAGACGTAAGAAACCTAGAAAGGATTAATCATCCTTTGAATGATATGCATGTCATAAGATGGGACACATTGCTAGAAATTGTCCTCGTAATAAATATCAGTTCAAGAAGAAGAAATGAAAGTGTGATTCCCATGTAGTTGAAGAAAATGAATTAGATCAAGAGAGGGATAGAGACAATGAATACTTTAGTGAAGAGTATGTCCTAATTTCATCTCTCACTGGATTAGTCTCTCATGGAAGTGAAACTTGGATTATAGATAATGGTTCTTTCAAACATATGACAGGTCACAAATATTTTCTATCATGTATTACCCAAAAAAATTATTCACAGAAGGTACAACTTGGAGATGATTATCAATATCCCATCAAAGGAATGGGAGAATCCTCTTACAAGCTAAAATCCAAAAAGTCCATGAATATGAAAGAAGTATTATATGTTCCATGTTTAAAGAATAATATTATTATATTTCAAATATATATAAGAAAGGTTGAAGAGTTTTCTTTGTATATGGTGAAGTTCTTATGTGGTCTAAAGGAAAGATAGTAGATGATGCTACTATAATTAGTGTTGAAGAAAGGGAACTATAAAAATTGAAGGGGAACATAGATTCATCTCTTACAACCATTTCCATCAATCCATGTGAACTTTGGCTTAAAATACTTGCTCACGTGAAGTATAAAGCATTGTCGATTTTTATTAAGCTAGTGATAGGTCTACGAGAGTGTTGTTGCTGCAACTGCTTCCCTAAAAAAAATTACATTTTAGGGCTCCTCCTTCCATTTTTTATTTTAAAATCACACTTACACGTGTTTCCCAACTCAGATAAGCCTCCCTTCATACCTAGTATTTCCTAGAATCTTGAGCGGAAGGATTTCCCTAAGCCTAAAGTGTCATTTTGGTAAAAAATCCTTAGGCACGACCTTGGAAACATGCCTTACATAAAAATCCGGCTTTTGATTTCAGATCAATGGCTCATAATTGCTCTGACATCGATCAACGGTCCATCAAATATCAGAAGAAGAAAGGCAGAAGCAAAATAGATCAAGTTTCGGTTGTGAAAAGTTAAAGTTATGATTTCTGCTTTTTGCAGATGAAGATCCGACGGTCATGGAGGATTCCGCAGAAATCAAGGGTCAAGAAAAGGAAGAAGTGGAAAAGCAGAAGCAAAAATATTAAGTTGAAACTTCATGGAAGATTGGAAATCCACCTTTTGATTTCTGCTTTCTAGAAATGCGGAAGCAGAAAGTTAAGGTTTGAACTTCATGAAAGATTGAAAATCCTCTTTCCGATTCTCGATTTCTAGAATGGCAGAATCAGAAAGGTGGAAGCAGAAAATACAAAGTTTAATTTCAGAAGAGATTGAATTTTCTCTTTTCAATTTTTGCCTTCAGGAAGGGAGGAAGCGGAAAGGTGGAGGCAGAAAAGATAAAGTTTAATTTCGGAAAAGATTTACTTTCCGCTTTCCGATTTTTGCCTTCAGGAAGGGTAGAAATGGAAAGATAGAATTTTAACTTGATAAAATTGGCAAACCCAATTTACGCTTTTCGGAAGCGTGGAAGCGAAAAGGAGATTGTGGGCCACATGATTGAATGGTTCAAATCAAACCCGATCCATATTTGAGATGATCTAAGTTGTCCAACCTCTTTTTTTTTTACTGTGAACCATTGGGGAAACTACGAGATCTTCCTCTCGAAGCTTAAAATAAATAAAATTTCTTGCATAACAAGGTGCTATCATTATCTGTTTTTTGTTTAGTAATCGATGTGTATCATTAAATTTAAATACTATGAATTATGGTTGTTTCCAAATCAGATGTATCTCTCATAGTAGTTTCTTTGTATGTCATAGGTATTATTGTTCGCCAAGTTAGGATGGGTGATTGCGAGATTAGGTAAAGGTTGCATCTTTGGGTGGTTGAGATTCATGGCAGATTAAGATGTATGGTCCTGAAGAATTCTGTTGTTTTAACATGCAAGAAGAAATAAATTTCATAGATCGGTGGATGTACGTAGGACCTGCATTTTTCAATGGTTAATATCAAAGCTGGAATCAAATATATGGTGGAGGTGAATTCTGTTGATTCAACATGCTCATGGAAATTAACTTTTGAAATATGTGGAATTGGTTAAAGGGATACATTTTTCAATGAAGGAGATCTAATCAAAACTAGATCTACGGACGAGAAAATATTTGTTGATTCAACAAGCATGGGGAAATGAAATTTCAACGGCCCAGATCATCCTTAATCCAAAATATACGGTGGGTGTGCATTTTGATGCAAAAACATGCATGAAAGAAAAAATAATTTGGGGTTGCAAAATTTTGTAGACCGCACATCTTTCAACGACTTGGATCAAAGGAAAAATCATATCTACAGTGGGTGTGCATTTTGTATCCAAACCATGCACGAAAGATAAAATATTTCAAGGCTGTGAAATCTGGTAGACCCCACACTTTTGAATGGCGAGGATCTAGGAGAATTTTTTTATCTATGTCCCACATTAATTTCTCAATGAGAAAAATCAATAATTTTATGAAGTTGGTAGATTGCAAAATCAGCTAAAGTCTGCATCGTTGGACAGTTAATATTTCTCGTAGATCAAGATCTATGGCTTATAATGAGTCTGTTAGTCCAAGCTATTATTGTTCACCGGGAGGATGGGTGAATCATATTTGGGAAAGATTTATATCAATGATGGAGTTTTTCTCTAATATTCTAAGATGCTGGAAAATAAAGAAGCATGAAATAGACATAGGAGCAGGGGGTTGATCACCAAGAAACAACACACATGGAGACATAGCAGCATCATTAGTTCTTATGCCAATGAAATACAATGCAATCGCATGAGAAGCTAACACATAGACGATGTGCATTTTTTGTAGAGAAATTCCCATATAAATTTTTATTTGTTTTATGAAACCGTTTGTTTTTAGCGAGCTAGGAGAATAAGAAACTTGCGAATCTCCTGGGTGACGGATAGAGATAGTATAAATAGGGGTGCAGAGCACCATAGAAGGGACTTTGGCTGGCGAAAAGAATGTTGGACTATTTTGTAAAAGAGTTAACTCTTTGATAATAAGAAGGATCAATTTGTTGGAACAAAATCCTACATAGAGATTTAATCAGAATGTGTGGAATCCATACTATAGAACTATTTCCTCTTGCTTCTGTACATCATACAGTGATATTGTTCTAACCTCCTGGAGCTATTTCCTTGGTCATGAATGCTCTATTGTCTATATACATGTCTGTGTTGATAAGGTAATAAATGGTTTAATTATATCAGAGCTATATTTGGTATTCTTTCTTCTGTGAATGTGATTATTGTGTCGGTACAACTATCTGCTAGAATTATATGAGAATTTACAGTATATTACTCTGAACTCTAAATTTACTCCATTGCAGGGGATATAATAGTTTAGTTTTATATCTATATTAGACTTGCATTTAGATTAGGCTTCTCCATTTCATTATTTAAACAAAACTCATATAAACAATGGGCTAGGATGTAACCAATAAAAGATTTAAGAACTTAATCTACGATAGACAGAACCGTAAACCGGATGGATTCCCCACAACAAATGGGGGGAAATATAATTGGGATTGTTCACTAGGTAGAATCCCTATTGTATGGTACCTGGGATTATTCTAGGGATCACTAGATTTGGCTCTAGAAGGAGGCCGGCCAGTGCATGGCTAGTAGAGGAAATCTATTTTTTAGAGAAGATTACACTAGAACAACATCAAAAAACAATTTTCATGTAGATATTTTTCTTGAATTTAAAGAACAAGAACAGACAGGTTCTGTCAAAGAAGAATCAAAATTTTTGTATGTTGTCCTGATTGAGGAAGTAGATCATTTTAGGAGACATACAGGATCCTACGTCAAGAAACATGGGGGGTTAAAAGTTATTCCTGCATTACCTAGAAGGCATGCTTCCAATAAAGTAGCCTCATACACTAAGGATTCATTTCTTGTGGAAAATTTGGAAGAACTGGTCGATCCATCAATCCAAGAAATTGTTCGGCCTCTAAATCAATTGGATCCAGAATCCCCTGCAGTTTCTCTTTTCAGCTAGTATCCACCATAGTCTCCACCTCAAATTATGGCTGGAAATGTTAATCAACCCGCATGGAGATCAAGAATGCCACTCAACCCGGCTTCTCCATTGCATGATTTACCTAAACACCCATAAAGAGTGTTACCAAAATTTGATCCTGGAAAGATTGTTTTTGCTGAAGATCACTTAAAGAGATTTTATATGGCTTGAATGTTTTGAATGTTGACTATGAAGATGTGGTTTGTATAATTTTTCAATATACTTTTGAACCTAAATCATCTTCATGGTACTTTAGTTTGCAAGCTAATTCAGTGGTAAATTTTGATAGTTTTGAAAAGGCATTCTTAGGTAAATTCGACAACCAGAAAATTGTAGCCACTCTCATGAAAGAATTATTGTCTATGAGGATGAGAAATAAATAAAATGTCCAAGACTTTAACCACATATTCACCACTTTATTGAATAGCTTTAGTGTTGGAACAAAACCAGCGGAAGGGTCTCAAGTAGAATATTATGCTACAACACTTTATCTATCATAATAAATGTTTGTAAAAAGGGCTGGTGAAGTTGCATTGGTAGAAAAATATGAAGAAGCCAAGAAGATAGAGGAAAATATGGATAGTATAGAACTGCATACTCTAGAACCTAATTTGAAACATACCACAAGAAAAATTCCTTAGTGGTTAACTAAGACTAAACAAGAACACTCTAATGAGCTAGAAATGTCGTGAAAATGGTGCAGAATTTGTCAAAAAAAGTAGTGGACTTGGAAAAGGATAAGAAAGTTAGTTATTATAGAAATCCATTCAACCCTTATTATAGAAAAAAGGAAGAGAATGAACATCCCCAACCACCTGTATTTAATTCTGTTGTTTTAAATTTTAATAAAGTAGGCATGGATAATTTCTGTACTTTTCACCAAGAACATCATTTTGAAAAAAATTGTCCACAGTGGATAAATTCAATGACTCTGGTTATGAATCAATTGTTAGATACCCAACTGGTAGATCCTGAAGAATAAATATCCCAAACTAATGATCCTGTAGAGATAAATGAGGAAAGCACAATAGTTTTATGGGATTGGCACCCACATTAGGATTAAACGAAGATGAGAAAAGAGAGGAAGTCCAGACATCACCAATTAATGTTACAACTAGGAGTAAAGGACCAGTGGGGGATCAAATATTAGTGTTTCCTAAAGCAGGGAAGATAAAACAAACCTTTAAGAAAATTATCAGCACTGCCCAAACACAACAAAAGGTTAATTCAAAATGCATGAAAGAAACCAACCCAACAATTAATAAACCTGTGGAAACTTTGGCAAATAAAACAGAGACTACTAAAGAACAGGACATGGGATATGATATTGTAGGAGACATTAAGAAAACAAAATAAATAATATCTTTATTCGAATTATGTAATTTTCCTTGGCAAAGACGAAAACTTCTAGAAGCTTTTGATCCACATCCGAGCGCTATCCCAAAATCCATTGAATATGATGATGAAGTAAATGAAGCAAGCATTGGAGGAAGATCTAAATCTCATCCTTTACCTTTTCTTCTATCATTTGATATTTTGAATCATAATGTAAATAAATTTTTGGTATATTCTGGGGCTTCATCAAATTTCATGCCACTTTCAAAATGTAAAAGGATAATGACCAAACCACGCCATCTCCATATCAGATAATTCAACTAGATAGATCTGTTGTTAAAGTCATAGGGGAAATAAAAGATGTTTTGATTCATTTGTGTGCAGATCCCAAAGTTTGTTAGTTTACAGATGTTATGGTAGTGGGTATACCGAAAGCATATGTATTAATTTTAAGTGGGGACTAGTCAATGAAACTAAATGGTTACTTTGCAATCGACTAGTCTGACATGTGGCTTCCATACAACAATAGTTAGAACCAAATTACAATAGTGAGGGAACCACATATGAAATATAATATAACTCAGTTAGAAGGGAAGAATGAACCTGTGAACTTCTCATCTTCAGTTTTGGGAAATCACTTTTTGCACCTTGAACCAGGAAACTATCAAGTCAAACAAGTCATCCAAGAATCAGATAGGCAGTCCAATCTTCTTCAATTCTCACAAGCTAATGATATTGATTGTAATATAGTAGACTTAGTTACTAATGTAGGAGATGCTACTAACTCTGTAGATTTAGAAGATATGTTTTGTATTTTATATTTTGATTTAGAATGCACGAATAACATTGTTGTGTATGAAGCTCTAGGTATGAAAAGGGCTATTGAATTAAATGTAAAAGATCTAAAAAAATTTTGGTAATTCTGGAGAAAAGCCTTTTCAGCAAAAACTTAGAGAACCACACCCTAAACTAGAGCCTTTGATCCAAAAGGAGTTGAGTAAGCTTGGTTATGTTCTCAAGTAGTACTTTACCTAAGATCTAGAAACCCTTTGTAAATAAATAAAATTGCTTTTATTGATTTTGTTTTCCACTTTGTTTATTTTCCTATTTGTTTCACTTTATTTCATAGCCTTAGTTTGTTTTCTTTTAACAAACTAGCTCAATTTTTGGTGCTTGGAAGTATAGGCATTTGATTAAACTCAAAATATTTGGATGTCAGGAATTGCTTATAGGAAAGAGAAAATGGTAAAGTTTGATCATAATGAGATTCTTTAACTGTTGACAGATGATGGAAAGGGAAGGCTAGTCTTCAAGCCCACATTTGAATCATTATAACCCGTGTGAAATAACCAAAAATTCATGAGGTCTGGAGTACTATCTTGGGGTTTCATCCATTATCACATAATTACCTATCTTAGGAAGCATATCATGATGGACCCATGGAAATAAAGCAGGTCTGACGGATGTATGGTATTCAAAACGATCCCATTGCTACAAATCAAAGAGGCCAAAAGGAGTATATTGAAAAGTTATTTTTCTAAAATATTCAGTCTTCAATTAAAGAAATGATGCTGAAGAAATAAATCATCAAACCAAAAGGGCTTTCAAAACAACAAATATCAGCAAGGTTATTTTATGTCGTGAGCATGATGAGAAAAAAAATTTGTCACTCACACAAAAGGACATTGTGGATGGAAGAACCTGTACCAAATTCTCAAAGTAAAAGAAGAAATCAAGGAAGAATTAGAAAACATTTTCAGTCATAAATAAAGCATCAAAAGAATGATAATAGTATGGGAATGAGGAACAAACAAATACATGTGTCTTACTCTGTTCCAGTCCTGTGGAGTCTCATTTGGTGGCAAGTTAAAGAAAGGGGGTAAAATGAACTTCATACTCTGGCCCTGGGAGATTTATCAAGACACTAAACTCTTGGTTACCTTACTCCCAAAGAAATGGTATCAAATGTGATGCTTCAAAGTTGAATCCCTAAATAATTATGGTTTAAATAAGTCTCAGGAAATACATTTTAAGTAATAATTGAACTTTCACAGTACAATACCATATGGCAATCTTGTTGTGAAAATAAGGCTTTTCAAAGATCTGTGTTCATGATGTAGTCGCCAATTGTTGCTGCTGCAACTACTTCCCCAAAAAAATTTACATTTTGAGGCCCCTCCTTCCATTTTTTACTTTAAAATCACACTTACACTTGTTTCCCAACTTAGATAAGCCCCCCTGCATACCTAGTCTTTCCTAGAAGCTTGAGCAGAAGGGTTTTCATAAGCCTAGAGTGTCATTTAGGTAAAAAATACTTAGGAGTTTCCTTGGAAACATTTCTTACATAAAAAGTCTGCTTTGGATTTCAGATCAACGACTGAGAATTGCTCTGACATGGATCAATGGTCTACAAAATAGTAGAAGAGGAAAGTCCGAAGAAAAAAAGAAAAAGTTTCGATTGTGAAAAATTAAAGTTCTTCTTTCCGCATTTTAAGATCCGATGGTCATGGAGGATTATGCACAAATCAAGGGTCAAGAAAAGGCAGAATCAGAAAAGTGGAAGTGGAAAAATTAAGTTGAAACTTCATGAAAGATTGAAAATTTGCTTTTCCATTTACGCTTTCCCAAAGGGTGGAAGCAGAAAGTTAAGGTTTGAACTTTGTGAAAGATTGAAAATCCGTTTTCTGATTTCCTCTTTAGGGAAGGGCAGAAGCGGAAAAGCCAAAGTGTAATTTCAGAAAAATATTGACTTTTTCGCTTTCCAATTTCCACCTTCTAGAAAGGCGAAAGCAGAAAGGCAAAGGTGGAAAATCCAAAGTTCAATTTTGAAAAATATTGAATTTCCACTTTTCGATTTCCACCTTCCGTAAGGGGAAAAGTGGAAAGGAAGAAGTTGAAAGATAGAATTTTAACTTGATAAAATTGGCAAACCCGATTTCCACTTTCTGGAATGGCAAAAGCAAAAAGGAACTGCTGGGCCACATGATCTAATGGTTCAAATCAAACTTGATCCATCTTTGAGATGATTTCAGTCATCCAAACTCTATTTTGTTTTGACTGTGAAGTATTGGGGAAACTGAGAGATCTTCATCTAAAAAATTAAACTAAATAAAATTGCTTGCATAATAGGGCACTGGTAATTATCTGTTTTGTGTTTAATAATAGATACATATCATTAAATTGAAACATTGTGAATTATGGTTGTTTCCAGATCATATGTATATCTCATGATGTTTTCTTTTTTATATCACAGGTATTATTGTTTGCCAAGTTAGGATAGGTAATTGCGATATCGGGTAAAGGTTGCATATTTGGGTGGATAAGATTCATGGAAAATAAATATCTATGGTCTTGAATAATTTTGTTGTTTTAACATGCAAGGAAAAATAAATTTCTCAAATCAGCGAAAGGGTGTAGGACCTGCATTTTTCAATGGCCAAGATCAAAGGTGGAATCAAATCTATTCTGGAAATGAATTACACTGATTCAACATGCTCATGGAAATTAACGTTTGAAATCTATGTAATTTGGTACAAGGCACAGGTTTCAATGGGTTGGATCCTCCTTGATCAGATCTAGATTGGGTGTACATTTCGCATCCAAAACGTGCACGGAAGATAATATATTTTGAGGTTGCAAAATCAAGTAAACCCCGCAGCTTTCAATTTCTCAGATCAAAGGAAAAATCAGATCTATGGTGGGTGTGCATTTTGCATCAAAACATGCACATAAGATCAAATATTTTGGGGCTACGAAACTCGGTAGACTCCGCACTTTTGAACGACGGGGATCTAGGTGACTTTTTGATCTATAGCCCACATTTATCAAGTTGGCGTATTGTGAAATCATCTAAAGGATACATACTTGTATGATTAATATTTCTCGTAGATCCAGATCTATGGCTCAGAATGATTCTACTAGTCCAAGGTATTCTTGTTCACTAGTCGGATGGACAACTTAGATTTGGGAAAGTTTTAGATCAATGATGGATATTTTTTTTGATATTCAAAGATGCAGGAAAATAAAGAAGCATGAAACAAACACAGGAGCAGGGGATTGATCACCAAGAAATGGCATATGTGGAGGTGCAACAGCATGATTGATTCTTGAGCCAACAAAATACAACACAAGCGCATGAGAATCTAATGCATAGACAATGTGTATTTCTAGCAAGACGAGGCCCGTATAAATTTTTATTTGTTTTATGAAACCATTTTTTTTCAGTGAGGTGGGTGAATAAGGAACTTGGGAATCTCTTGGGTGGTGGATAGAGATAGTATAAATAGGGGTACAAAGAACCATAGAAGGGACTTTGGTTGCTGAAAAGAATGTTGGAGTATTTTGTAAAAGAGAAAACTCTTTGCTAATAAGAATGATCAATTTGTTGGAACAAAGGCATGCACAGAGATTTAATCGGAATGTGTGGAATTCCTACTATAGAACTATTTATTCCTGCTTATGTACATCATACAGTGATATTATTCTAACCTCCTGGAACTATTTCCTTGGTCATGAATGGTCTGCTATCTGTATTAATGTTTGTGTTCATAGGGTAATAAATGGTTTAATTATATCAGAGCTATCTTTGGTATTCTTTCTACTGTGAATGTAATTATTGTGTTGGTACAACTATCTGTTATACTTTTATGATCATTTACAGTATATTAATCTAAACTCTAAATTTTCTCCCTGGGACGGGATAGTATAGTTTAGTTTTAGATCTAGATTAGACCTGCATTTAGCTTAGGAATCTGCATTTCATTCTTTAAACAAAAATCATATAAATGGTGGACTGGGTTGTAACCAATAAAATATTTAAAGAACTTAATCAATGGTATCCAGAACTGTAAAGTAGACAGATTTCCCACACCAAATGGTGGACGATCTAATTGGTATTGTTCACTAGGGAGAATCCCTACTGTTTGGTACCTTGTATTTTTCCCATAATCAACAGTTTTGGCGCTAGAAGGAGGGAAGACAGTGCATGGGTGGTAGATGAAATCCATTTTTCACAGAAGATAACACTAGAACAACGCCAGAAAATAAATTCCCTAAATTTCTTTTTCCTGAATTTAAAGAACAAGAACAGACAGGTTCTTTCAAAGAAGAATTAGAACGTGTGTATGTTGTCATGTTTGAGGAAGTATATTAGTTTAGGATACATACAAGATCCCACATCAAGAAACTTGGGGGGTTAAAATTTATTCTCGCATTACCTAGAAGGAAAAATTCCAAGAAAGTAACCTCATACACTAAGGATCCAATTCTTGTAGAAAATTTGGAAGAACTGGTAGATCTATCCATCCAAGAAATTGTTCATCCTCTCAATCAATTAGATATGGAATCCCCTGTAGTTTCTATTTTCAGCTAGTCTCTATCACAATATCCACCTCAAATTATGGTTGGAAATTTTAATCAACATGCAAGGAGAGAAATAATGTCACTCAACCTCACTATTCCATTGCATGATTTACCTAAACACCCAGAAAGAGTGTTACCAAAATTTGATCCTGGAAAGGGTGTTTCTGTTGAAGATCACTTAAAGAGATTTTATATGGTTTTTAATCTTTTGAATGTTGACTATGAATATGTGGTTTGCTAACTTTTTCAATATACTTTTGAACCTAAATCATCTTCATGGTACTTTAGTTTGAAAGCTAATTCAATAGTAAATTGGGATGGTTTTGAAAAGGAATTCTTAGGTAAATTTGGAAACCGAAAAACTGTAACCACTCTCATGAAATAATTACTATATATGAGGATGGAAAAGAAAGAAAAGGTCGAAGAATTTAATCAGAGATTCACCTCTTTATTGAATATAATTAGTGCTGCAACAAACCACTTTAATCAGGTTTCTAGCAGATTAATATCAGCAGAGATGTCACATTTGATGAAGATGAAACTTTCACCAAATCCATAAAGATATATGTATATGAATACCATGAAAACGAGGAAAGAAACTCCTAGAACTACAAAATATGACATTACTCTAATGTAAAGTGTGGTCCTACATTCATTTGTGGATGACATATGACATTCAGCTGCGAACAATAGTATCCTCAAATTTACATGTTGAGGATGTTCCTACAGATAAGAGCACTCTCTTGTTGAGAGTGGTCATAAAACTTACAAACGAAGGATGGTCATGTGGATGATAGTACTCTCTTGATAAGAGTGGTCCTACATTCATTTGAAGATGATATCTTTCATTTAGTTGTTGACGATTATGTTCCATCATCGTTTATGATATGGGTGATTTAACTTTGTATTTATAGATTGATGATATTGCGGGTGATCCTCTAGATTATGCTCACTCGAGATGATGATGCCAGAGATGATGCTAGAGATGATGATTCCAAAGATGATGATGCTTAAGATGATGCTATAGATGATGATGTGAGAGATGATTATGCTATATATTATGATGCTCAAGAGGATGATGTTTCAGATGATGTTCTACAGATGATGATGACGATATAGTTGTTAAAAAATTCCTATGACATATAGACTCACCATTCAGTTGTATATATGTATCATTGTTGTAGAATATATTCATTGTTAAGAGGGAGTGTTAAAGAAATGTAACTGTGTAATATATTATATTTTTGTATTATTATTATTGGTATTGTTATTCATCCTTTCAGAGATGTTGTTCCTTTGATCATGGATGTCATTGATGTATTTGGTCATGTAGAGTCTTGAGGTAAAACCTCTGGTGTAAGTCAAGTTAGTAGCACCCACAAAAGTATTATTAAAATGTATTTTTCAGTGTCCCAACACAAGTCATCCCTTCGAGCAAGGATAAGTCGGCTCCGTTGGGTTATTAGGCCTCTTAGCTAATTAGTATAAATAAGAGAGTTTCCTCCCCCATTTGGACATGGTTAGAAATCAAGAAAGTTTTGTATAGAGAGGATAAACTTTCCATATGAGGAGGAGGAAGTATTCTAGTATTGTTTCTTGGGTCTTACACTCTACTTGGTTGAAGTCCATATAAAGGAAGTTTTATTTGGTTTTCTTCTCGAGGAGGGTTTCCTGAGATAAATGTGTGTGCTCTCTTTTGTTATGTTGTGCTTGTTATTCTTTTAGTGATCCTTTTGTTTTACATAACAAATTTTAAAACCTTAACAAAATTTGAATATGTTATGAGTTGATAGTGTTGTGTAAACGTAGACATTTTAATAAATGGAAAGAGAGGGTTCTTTGAGGAAAAAGAAAATAATCCCTACTCGTACAACTACATCTGGTAAGCGGAGGTCATCAAGTTCATCAAGAATTGGTGTCTAGACTATTAATTGAAGGTTTTCGGCTTCACCTCAAGATTCGACCTTGTTGTATATTTCACATTCATCTGATGACTAGTTAGGGAAAAGGGACAAAGTTGATTCCCTTGTATATTTTATGGGAGAACGTTGATATCGACCTTCTTTTGGTATGAACATTTATTTTAATATGTATTAATTGTAATTTTTCACATGTTTGAAAACTTTGTATGTTTACACATAAATGTGTTTGTGTTTGAACTAGAGCAAGGTTCAGAAGAGGGTTGTAATTATTCACATAGGGATGAAGGTCGAGCAAAGAGGGCTTATATTAAACTAGATGTGGGTTGTACACCCATAACAATGTATCCATCGAATATACCTAAGGAGATTCCATGGGAAAGTGGTGTTCAACAAATAACCCTTGAAGGTTGTAGATATCACTATGAAAAGTTGCAACATTATATTTGTATTTTGGATCTCTCTCTAGAGAGTAAACAAAGTATGGAGATTGTTTTGCATTCATTGGAATAATTCATTATGGTATACGAGGATATTGGACCAACAACAAATGATTTTATTGACTTCATGCATATTATAAAGACAGAAGTGATGATTCTTGACAAGTGGTCTAGTGTGAAGGAGAGAGTGACAAAAGAACAAGTGAATTCAATGCTTAACTTCAAAGGAGGCCTAAAGTGAAAAATGTTGAAAGTCCAATATTTGAATAGCCTTGAACTTGCACATTTTTTATATCACCAGTTCCTTTTAGCCTATAGTAGGTTTCAATGGAATGATGAGGTACCAAAATTATTTTTCCATACTTTTTTATGTAGATTTTTTTTAGAATATGAAGTGAAACTATTACGATATTCCTTCTACTTTTAATGGAATTGGAAGGGGACAAATATATGATTGAAAAGGTGCTCTTCAATATCCCACAACTCTTCAACCTCCATCATCTTTAATATCTCTCCCAACTAGCCTTATGACTTGAACATCATAGATGGATCCTGCATCGCAAATTGGGAGAGCTACAAGAGATGTTGTGGCCAAGGTTTAACATCGACATTTGTAGGATTTGATGTGGGATTGGGTTGAGAGAGAGCTTGAGATACTTTTCGTCAAAGGTTTGTTTATAGAATCAATGATGAGGTAGACTTGATGAGACTTGAAGATCTTAGGGCCTATGCAAAGGCATGTCGTGATATAGCCTCTCACATCTTATCCCATGAGATAGTGCTATAAGGAGAGGATTGTGATTATATATGTATACAATCTATAATTGTTTAATTCATTTTGAATTTAACTTATGGTTGTTATATCTATGTATTTGTATATTTTGATATGTAATAATATATATTAAACTTAAATGTTTATTGCTTGCAGTTTCCTAGAATGTTGAATGAACATGATTTTTTAATCTCGCCTAGTGAAAATGTAGAAGAGCATATTAGAGAGGTATATTTTTTAAATAGAGATATTTAAATTTATTGTATGATTTGTTAAAAATTCAGTTTTGGTAATTTATGTACAT
Source organism: Pseudotsuga menziesii (assembly GCA_001517045.1). NCBI lineage: Eukaryota > Viridiplantae > Streptophyta > Pinopsida > Pinales > Pinaceae > Pseudotsuga > Pseudotsuga menziesii. The sequence goes on along the minus strand of LPNX010049198.1, from coordinate 13,018 downwards.
ATTCTTGTTAATGTGGACACATTGTGAAATTGAAAATGGGTATTACATAGATTAATTTAGGTTCCAACTTTTTTATGATATTTTGTCCCTTGTAGGCATGTTTTCAACTTTTTAGTTCCGATTCAAAACGTTAGTTAATTTTATTTTATTTTACTCACATGATGTTTTGTTTTAATAACATAATTTAAATTTTAGGAAACAAAGGGAGGTAAATCTTTATAAAGTATTAAATTATTTTCAATTTTATTTTCATAAGATTATTTTAGATTTTGATTTTTTTATATTGACATATAGGTTAGAACTTGTGGAAACAAAGGTAAGACCACACGAGAGGATATTTGTCCTCTGATGGATATTGGTGGTGAGGTAATTGTTTATTTATTATTACTGTTCTCAATTATATTTTCATAAGTTTATTTTAGTTTTTTAATGTAATTTAAAATCGTTTAAAATTAATGAGACTCATAGTTTCTTTCCTACATGTAAATAGATTTGGAATTTTCTAGACAAAGGGAAGACCACAACATAGGATATTGGTTTTCTGATTTAGAGTTTTTATTGTTATGTTTTCCCATCTACTACCATTTTAGTTTTGTCATTTGAACTTTAGATTATATTACATATCTATTTGTTGATAGATATTATATAGTTGTTCTGGACATGAGCAATTTTATCTTTGATTAATTACATAGCATACCTCTGCACATGATAAATGGCTATCATAATTTTGCATGATATATATGAATGCATGTATTATTAAATATATGTTCTATGCTTTTATTTCATATTGATATCTATAAATATTTTATAATTTAATAGTATAGTTCAGTCTAGACATGATTGAAAGAAGGTAGTTATGGCTACAATTTGTTTCTTGTAGCATTGTTGTACATAGATACATAATTTAAGTAGATGGAAGTGAATTGTAAACAATTTCATTAGTCTAAGTAAATGGCTATCATAATTTTGCATGATATATATGAATGTATGTATTATTAAATGTATGTGATTTTATTCCATATTGATCTATCAATCTTATATAATTTAATAACTTATATTTCAATTTTAGACAAGATTGAATCTAAAAAACATAGTGTTATGGCTACAATTTATTTCATGTAGCATTGTTGTACATAGACACATGATTTAAGTGTATCATGTCAAAATATGAATCTCATTAAAGGATCAAAATATTGTACACCATGGTTTGATTTTTAAAATGCACATCTATGCTAAGTAAACTATGAGATCATCATTTAACTATATACTTAAATGGAAAAGATCGAGTTCATAAATTCAATTAAAGTTTGTTTGGAAGTGTGTTTGTTGTAATCACAGTATCATCAGTCAAACAAAATAATATATCACACACAGATATCCATTAAGAAAAGAACAAGTAGTGGGCCAAGTACTCAACCTTTGTATTCATTCAATGGATGGTATACTTATATATGAAGAAAGAGGTTGAAGCAATTGCAACCGCTCAACTGTTCATTCATTTGGGTTACCTAATTATACATTATAATATACGATAAATTTAGGAAAGGATTATCATCCCCGTCAACATCTTCCCCTCCAACAAGACATTTATTCATCCTCAAGACAAAATGTATGAAAAAATAAATAAGACTTGTGATTATTTAGCTTCCATCTTCAATCATCTCGCCGGCATTCATGTCCATAGAGGCTCATTACTACGGTCTTTTGGGTCTAATTACCATACCATTTAGCTTCCTTCTGCTTTCAAAGTCATAATTCAAGATCTGCTATGCATTTTAGCACTAGGGGGCTCCATCAGTTCAAGTGTTATTTTGTCATCATATTTATAATTAAGCTATTTTGTGTGTTTTAATGATATCCTCTGATCAAATTCTGTTGGACATCTTATTATGTCCCCGGCAGAGGGGATATATATGAATCACTCACGAGGATTATTAGGAGCAATTTGTAGTAATTTTTATGTCCTCGACAGAGGGGATATATATGAATCGCTCATGAGGATTATAGCAATTTTAAAAAATATATAGAAGTTAGACTAAGGTTATGTAATATTGTTTTATTATGTTCTTTTTTTAATTTGTTAAATGTTTATTTTTTAAGCTTGTTATTGGTCTGGGAAACATGACGTTGGGTTGGATTTCTGTGCCCCAAGACCTGACGGTGTGGCTGATATCAGCAATGTTATTATAATATTCCTCGTAAACAATACCTATTACAATACCTATATTTCATATTTCAAAATCCCTACGTTAATATTTAGGTTTGCATATTTATTGATGGCTTACAGGATCCTGTAAATAGATCTGATGCATCTTGCTCGACTGCTGCACACTGACCCTACAATGCTTATAGGTTGCCACGCCCAAAGCATTTTGCAGATTAATCTAGTCTTAGACATTAATTAGAATTTGTATTTTTTGGTTTAAATTGACCTACCCCCGTCTGCATCTGTGTGAAGATATTAAACGACACTCATGCATGAGACCTGCATTTCTTGGTATATGAAGTGCCGCCACAATCTGCATTCGTGTTGTTGTTGCTTGTCACAGAAGTGTTGTTTCTGCTGCCACAATCTCATTCTAAATGGAAATATTTATTTATCCATGGGGCAAGGGTTTAAGGATTGGTTCAGTTTAGCAAGCAAAAGTTTAACTCTTGAAATGCGGGTTTTGTGTTTTTTCAAGGTTTTTCATGATTCCTGTTTAAGGCCATTTTTAATGCATCCTTTTGGGCTTCGACTCAAGCTCCTTTTAAATGGGACAGGAAAATTTCAGTTAGTTGCTCATTGTGAATGCTCTATTAGTTTGAAATTTGCTGATTCCAAGCTATTTTGTTGAGTGCCTTGTGAAAATGTAAGTTCCTAGACCTTTTCTTATGTATGTTTCTTTTTTGGCCGATTGTTTCTTTAGGCTTTCTCATGTTGTTGGTTGTGGGTGCAGTGAAGGCGTAGGCTATTTTTTTAGCTAGTTCTAGTCCATGGGTTCTTTTGTACGGTACTTTGGTCTCGTACTTTGGTCTGCTTGTTGGTTGTTTTTCTATAAGGTAAGTTAACTAATTCTCCTTCTTTGTAGGTTTTGCAAATGAATAGTTTTAGTGTTGTGTTGATTTCTATTTTATGAAATTAGTATGCTGTATTGTATAGCGTAGAGGTGAGCAGAGTCTTTTTGAAATACCATAGTCCAATTATTTCTAAATTACCATGGTTTTAAAAGGATAATGAAAAATGCATTCTCCTTGGACCCGGACCCGATATCTAGTTCGCTTGGGAGGAACTAAAAAACTTGACAAAAAACACATGATACAAGGATAAAGATTGAACTTAACTCTCGATACCGAAATCTCTATTTTAATTTTCACTACAAATTAATATGGCAATGGCTGCAATCCCTTCAATGTGTGCTGAATATTATTCTAATCTTCGATATAGTTATTGCTCTTTCCTTCCATCCGCTACTGATAAATATGAGAACGATTGTGCTAATTTTGACACTAAGAGCACCAAAATACTTAGCTATGGTTTCACATTTTCCTATCTTCTTAGGTTTGTAAACACGGACAGGCAGAATCTTCTTTGAAACCCTTGACCCGGTTTTAACTATCTAACTTCTTTACATTCTTCTATTAATATTGTTGTAAATTCTTGTTGTTTCAGAAAGAGGAGTTCAGTTTTTAAAAACTGAAACTCAAATTAGTTCATTTATTTCCATGTATTACATGTTTAGAGTACATCCATCGATCTATCTTATCGCGTTGTATTGAGAAAGAAAAGACAGGATACCATTTCATATTACTAAATTAGGGTAATGCAGCATCTCTTAGACAATCAGTTTTAATAACATATACAAATGAAAGTTTGCAATAGTATTAAGCTTCGTTGCTTATTTTTTATCTACTGAAAATAAATTAACAGTTGACAGATTTGACTCTTCTCCATATTAAGTTGTTGCTGCTATCGTAAACCTAATTTTTTCACTTTGTTAAATTTTCTCTCCATGTCTATTTTTTTTCAGTACTTGATATCATTTACAATGCACAATCCTATTGATATACACATAATTTACAGACTGATTGAACGTATCTGAGAATAAAACTTACATAAAGTGTGCCAGAAACTTATCTGAGAATAAAACTTACATAAAGTGTGCCAGAAACTTAGGGATTAGTAATTCACCTTGACAAGGAGAAGCAGTCATGTGCTAACCAATAATATCCTTCACCGTGACGGCGCAATGCGTTGCGATTTTAATCGTCTCCTGCTCATTTTCCCTTACTCATTGATCTGTCTTCATCTCCATGGCATTGAGGAAACGTCCACCGCCTAGATCATCACCGACAGCTCATTGTAACGATCAACGAAAATCATATATTTATTAACAAAAGACAAAATTACAATAGTGGGAACGATAATAACATGTGTTTTCTAATGATTAATAAAAAGAACAAAATTCATATTTTTATCAACAAAATAATGAGATTGGGAAGGATAATAGAATGTGTTCTAATGATTAATAATACTTAAGAGAATGATAGTTTTTGGAGAGAAACTTTAAAAGAATTCAAAGAATGATAGTTTTTAAGAGAAACCTTAAAATCTATATTAATATATGTTTTTAAATTTTGAACAACCCCAATAGTGTAAACCATCAGAATTCAAAGGAATTTTGATCATTGAAAATAATTTGAATCACCATATGCTACAACAAGAGAGGCTCAATGAAGCAACTCTCATCAATTGAACACAGTCCTGATCTCCATGAACTGCTTTTAGATCAAAAATATTGCCTGTAAGCCATTCACATCTCAAGAGTGTCACAAATCCCCATTACTTTGGGCTTCAGCTCACCACTATCCCCGTATTGCTGGGCTTCCGCCATTAGTCTTTCCACACACTCCCCCGAATTCCTCATCTGATTACTGTCATCTTTTTCAATTTCCAAAGGATATACCGACCCGCCATGCGCAACTTTTAATTTATTTGAAATGGAGATTAGTTGCGAAGCCAGAGATAACCAATCTTGGGTTTGTAGTGCGGAGACAGGTAGAAGAAAGTAAAGACCACCCCTCTTAAGCTCCTCTTCTGGTGGAAGCAGGTGGGGGTCACAGGCCTGGAGACCATGAGAGCTGCAAATAAAATGATTGGGATGGCGAAGCAGGAGGTCTTTTACTCTCACCGATACCACAAATTGATAGGCAAGCCCGTTCAATTGCTGTACTCGGATGCAGTCTCTAGAAGTCTCGTAATCAGGTGCCCTCGCACAGGAAGCCAACAATCCCATCACTATAGAGCTTCTTTTTCAATATGAAACCCTAAATCTGGAGCAATTTTTCCTGATTTTTTGTATTTGCTGTCGGAGTTTCTTTGTATCTATCAAATCGAATTGGATTTGGGCTGTCAAAGGTTGAATGAGCCGAGCTTCTAACACATGTAGCTCCAAATATTTCTATAAAAGATGAAAGAGAACCATCAGCAAGAATCAGAAAACGATCACCTGTTTAACCTTGACCGTATACTTATAGATCGAAAACACTACGCAAGACCGGTGATCGAAATGTATTAATGTAAGATCAAGTCGATAAATCGAAAGAAACGAAGGTTGAATGCAAATTGTACGTGCTTAAAAAATATTGGAGACAGCATTGAGATTTGAATCCATTGATTAGTTTGTTGTGGGTATGAGTTTTTATAGTTTGGCGTGCACGAAGCTGTAACCAGTTTGGCGTGCCTATCATAAATTTCTTGTAATGAGAAAAGGCCATTGCCGCTGACAGTTTCAATACGATGACGTTTGGACGACTGAGTTTTGGAGTGGGACTGCTTGCAGAATTCAATGTAAACTATACACGTGGATACAGTTTTGTTTTGTGAATAATTATAATTATTGAAAGGAATTAGTAGCATTTCCAACCATTGATTGATAGATATATTATTCAATGGCCTTATATGGCCTCTTCAATGGACTTGTATATTAAGTCCAAATAATGTGCCCTCCACACACATATATATTTGTATATATGCGCCGTTCAATGGACTTGTAGATTAAATCAAAATAATGTGCCCGACATACATATATATATATATATATATATGCCCGTTCAATGGCCTTTTAGATTAAGTCTAAATAATATGCCCCATATATATATTATACACTTGTTCAATGGCCTTTTAGATTAATTCCAAATGATGTACTAAATCTATGTTACATATATTGACTTATCGATTAACTTCAAATAATGTGCTAAATTTTTATTATATCATTTATTTATATCAATATAGAATAATATTTTCTAAATTAATATATTATATTAAACTAAAAAATTATAGGATTATTTGTTTGGCTAGTTCACCTTCCCTAATGGAAACCTTACCAACCATAAAACAAAATGCCATTGTTTAACATGTTGATCTTTTTAAACCCCAAAAACAAATCATTGTCTATAGCTATTCTATGAATTTGAATTAGGATACCTATGTGGAAATTCTATGAACCTAAATTAGGATTCTTATGTTATGCTTATGATAAAAAACAAAAATAAAAATTGAAAATGAATCCTAAGAGAACTAGGTAGCTTGGCCTTCATCATTAGTGATGGAGATGATAGACACCTCTTGGAAATATGGAGGAGGTTGAGCTCGAGGATGACATTTCAAACTCATGAACTCAAACCCAATTGTAGCTTTGGATATTATATAGAGTTTATCATGGATTGTCGTCATCTATAGCTACATTTCATCCATATGTAGCAGGATTTTCTTTTTTTCCTCCTCGTGATTTATTAAGACCTTTCCCAACTTCTATTTGTTATTCCAATAAAGAATGGTTGTCTAAAGCTATTTGGAGTCACGGGTTCTAAAGGTATCCACGTGACACATCTAATTAGCATCCTTGCAAATCTCATCGTCCTAATTAACTTCTAGCTTATTTTTACCTAAATTGCATGTTTGATTCCAACAATAAGTTTGTTGTGGTGGCCTGAGGTCGAAGCCCCTGCCTCTTGTACCACGCATGGGAAGTGGGAGTATTTACAACCCTAGCTGCTAGCTTATCAGTCACTCTTGGTGCAATCCACCATGTTGGTAGGGGAGTTTCTAAAAACCTCTTTCAAACTGTTGGAACAAACCCAAATTAAAGCAACTAAATATGGTTCATCCAAGTTGAAACAATAAATAGATAAAATTATTGTGATATTATCTCTAACCTAGACTATCGGAGTCACATTTGGAGTTGGAATAAAAGCAAAGAACATTGTATCCTAATGCATCTCATACCTAATTTCATCCACGATGGCGAGAGTGTCCTACAATGGTAAATTATTGAAACTAGAAATAATTTCCATGCTTGGGGAGGAAAGAGCTTGCATCGAGAGTTCCAATTCTTTTGTTTTTAGTTAATTAAATATTATAAAAATTTTGAAAGTACATATTTTGGTTTTTTACATTATATCTTAGTTTCATAATCTTTTCTCTAACATTAACCTCTCTAATCTTCCAATTCCTCGCGTCTTTAATCTTTTTTGAGCATATGAATAATATTTGAATACAAATCATTTTTTTAATTGTCTTTTCTCTTAAGGTTGGATAAAAACAAATTAGTCTTAATGGATGTTGAAAACCGTCATCATATATAACCAACTTCCAAACTGAACTCAAATGGTGGCAACCAAAAATCTGGAAACTTGTCGTCTAAAAGAAAAAAAATTCATGTGGCTGCTCAACTCAGATCGCTCATTACCCTCTAGGATCACTCATTTCCTTCATTCATTACAATGAATTTCCTCGATCCCAGGTAGGATATGGGGGAAAATTCTATAGAAGGTCAAGCTTTAATACAATTTTATGTGTTGGATTAATCGCTCATAAACTAGTGAAGATTATTGCAGGCCTTCTAGCTTATAGAGACATGCCAATCCCATGATAAATCCCCAGGAGAGAAGGCTAAACTACGACAAATGATTGTTACAAGCATTTGGGCCAAAGTCATACTGAGTAACCTTTTCAAGGTCCAAATGAAAGAACCTTTTAGTATACACAAGTTCCCACAACTACCTTCATTTACGTGACACAAAATTGAGTCTACACTTATGTCCTCAACAAGGGGATATATATGAATCGGTCACGCCGATTATTTGGACTAATTTGTAGCAACTTCAATAAAAACATATACTTTTTGCTATAGTTTGTATCAATTATTTTTGGGGAATTATTTAAATTTAAATCTGTCTTACTTCCTATTGGTTTATATAGGTGACGTAGGCCTGGGACATTGTGCCCCAAGACCTGGCAGCCGGCTAATGTCAGCAGCATTAACTTAGTTTTTTCTTTGATCATACATACGTGTCTATTGCATGCACCTTTCCGCAGCTGATGCACGGATTAGTATTCAATGTAACACCTTAATACATGGTTAGGAAATGAACCTTTCCCTACCCGAGCAAAGCCACACAGACACACATAAAGCCAAATGCATATCAACTGCCACGCGGCCATTGAAAAGCAATGGCAGGCCATTTTATGCCCGAGTGAAAAAAAATGTAGTTGGTAGTCATTGTAGATTATTTATATATCTGAAACGAAGGTGCCCGAAAACCATTTCTTTTTTATAAAAAATAAATAAAAGTCTTTCCTACAAACCGGATAGAATTACCTCAAGAATCGAGAAAATGCATACAATAATTTCAGATTGCATGTACATTAATTTCAGAGTGCATGTCTGTTCTATTTTCTTTTGCTAAAGAAAAACAAGTTGAAGAGCTTCAAATGTTGGGCTAATTATGAAATATGAATGTGATTGGCAAATGATATCTGAAAGTGAAATAATTATGAAATGATCTACATAAGGCTAGCTGGCCTCTGTTCTGAAAAAATGCTTCATTTTATGGAGTGCCACGACAATGAAGTACTTATTATTACCATGTGTCCTATTTCTCGCACACAATATTCATTTTCTTCTTCTATTACGCTTGCTTCGTTGTTAGGTTGCTTGCTCTTCAACTACAGACTTAGAAGGCCGAGGAAGACCAGTTGCTTGCTTGCTCGTTACCTGTAGACTATGAAGAGGGAAGGAAGGCCAGTGACTGAAGCAGCCAGTCACTTCGTTTGCTGGCATGATGGAAAAAGCTAGGCGGTTCCCGCAGGAAACTTTGACAGGCATCCAGTTTGTCCTTGCATCGTCCAGAGAAATTGTAAGTGGACGCATTGAATAGAGAAGAATAATCAACAATCGGGTCCTTGATTACATCAATTCAGAGGCAAATAATCTATTTTAACTCCATTAAAACTCATTTTCATGCCAATTCAGTTGGAAACCAGCTTTGAAGTTCAAATGTAAAGAATGTGTATGTATGCTATTCAAGTTAAACAAAACATAGCACTTGTTTTTACTTTTTTTGGTTGGGATTACAATTTTAACTAGTTATCAGCCTTAACGACTCTCTCATCCTTGGTAATGAGCTTATAATTTTCTTGTTTTGAGCATTGAAGATTCTCAACAAAACCTGAGGTGGGGTTTGGCTTGGGGTGGGGTGGGATGAAGAAGGTTTAATAAACTTGTTTGAGCCATTCATGAACTGAACTATTTTCCTGGGAAAGTTGCCACCCAATGGCTAAATAATTGACATTGTACAGGAAAATGATCTTTTGCTGAAATACATAAACCAGGCATAATCCAGGGTCATTTCCCCCAAAGTAGCGTCATGCAGAGAATAGGCTAATTTAGCAGAATTACCAATTCCACAGTAACTCTAAAAATCACGGTTATTGTACCTTCTCCTGAAGTTTCCAAGAAATTTAAAATTTTTAACGCCATCTTCATCTTCTAGGTTGTTGAAAAAAGGACTAGCCTTGCTTGTTGCAGTACGAATGTGAAGGATGGTGATGCCATTGTCATAGATAGTTTAGACTACAATACGCGTTTTTTTCAAGTTTTTAAAATTTATTTTCTGTTCATTCTATGTTCAATACCAATGGCTGAAAATCAGAATAAGACTAAACTCATATCAAATTCAATTTTTTTAACGCCATCTTCATCTTCTAGGTTGTTGAAAAAGGAAGGCAAATAATCTATTCTAACTCAGTTAAAACTCATTTTAATGCCAATTCAGTTGGAAACCAGCTTTGAACTCTAAATGTAAAGAATGTGTATGTATGTGATTCGAGTTACAGCTAGCTTTCCTGTAGATAAAGAGGATTAACAGGTGACAGGGAACCCTTTCAAGTCTGAGAGAAGATAGATTGCAGGGGAAAGCAAAGGCGAAGGGTTCAAATTTGGAGAAACGACACCAAATTTCGCTTCAAATTCGGAATTACTTGTGCAAACGAAATTGCGCTAATTTTTTTGGAATTGGATCATTGGAAAGTAAATTTCCAAGCTATACAGGTTTAAATATTTAAAACAGTCCCGTTAAACTTTAGCTAATTGTAATATGGGATATTCTTTCAACATTGTAATGTCGTATTAGTACCCTATGGTACTATGGGAGTAGTAGTACTATTTTTCTTCTTGTTTCTTTATCCTATCCTGATAGTTTGTCTCATCATTTTGGTAATTTGTTGCTTGTTATTTATTGTCAAGGCATAACTTCCCATCAATCCTAAGCATTTTCTATGGTTCTCTTAAGACTGCATTTATTTTTATTATGATTCATAATTTTGAAGTTTGGTTCCTTGATTAATGTTTTTATTGTTAAGACATGAGAAGGGCAAGCATAGTATATTTTCAACCAATTTGTATAAGAAATGTAGGTCTTGAAGTTGATTTCTTGAATCCTTAGTAAAACTTTTTGGCATTTGGTTGATGTTATTGCAAACTCCACATATTATTCATTATTCAGTGTTCTTCATGGAATTCTTCATATCTTTATGAATTTATTAAACTAGGTTTGGAATTATTAGTTATGTTCTCATACAGGGGTGCATTATGCTTACATTAAGAATGTGTGTTGCAATACTTGTTGAGATGTTTCCTTTGGGCTGCATGTGGCCATAAAGTTTGGGGTCACCGCTATATTTCTTTTTGGGGTTTTTGTGAATGTTCTTGTTGCTGTCACCCTTAATAGTATATGACTCAGCTTCTCATAGACTGCTTACATGCTCATTTTGCACATTTCTCCTTTTCAGTGACATGCTTGGATTTTACTATTTTAGCATTCTTGAAGAGGCTATATTTTATTTTATGTTACTGGTAGTTTTAGACTATAGTTTAGAGTTTTTTTTTTCACGCTTCTCTCTTTTTCAATCACATGCTCGGATTTTAGCATTCTTGAAGAGACTATATTTTATTTTATTTTAGTTGTAGACTTGTAGTTGTAGTCATTAGATTAAGCATGCTTCAGTTGTTGATTTTAAGATGCAGAGATTTACTAGTCCCATCCACTACCATTGGTCATGTGTGGAAATTGGAATAGTATTTTCCATATTTTTTTCCTTGCAACTTTGCAGTTTGCACACAATTATGTGCTTTTAGCAAACATTACATTGCTAGTGTGCTTGGAAATGGATTAACTCGAGAGATATAGAATTTTGGTGTATTGTTATTTTACTGATTGCATTACAGCCCTTGGAAGTTCTAGAATATTTTGAACAAGCACTTCCAGATAAGATCCTTTCTCGTTTAACTTTCTAGGCTTCTCTGTTCTTCAACTTCTTGATAAAGCATCAATACTTTGTCACTTGATGATTAATTAGCTCTAGGCAGATTAGTGTAAATTTTAAGTTTCTGTTCACATATCATTGTTCATGGTGGATTTGGCAAAGGTGAAATGATAAAGCTGTTGTTTTGTGCCAGTTAATCCTATGCATGAGTCTACTTCAAGTTAAAGCAATTACTTGAAATAAGTTTTTGGAGCCCTCATGTTGCTTTAGTTGGTAGACACTGCCAAGAAACTGCACAAGAGCCAAAATCCACTTATAACGCCCATGGCATCCAAGTATTAGCCTCATTTTAACTCATTTGTAGCATGATCTAGTCCATGAAGCATATCATAATTGGCGTTATATAGGACATAAATTGTAGTCATGTTTCAAATATCAATTTAAAATGGAATATCATATTTATTCATTAGCAGCATGATCCAGATTATATTGCAAATGATATTATCGTTATTGTAGAAATATTCTCCGTTGAAGTTTAAAGAGGATTTTTAAGGTTTTGTTTCAAGGTTAGTGATGAAAATCAAAGAAAAGAATAAAAAAAGAGATTTTTCTGCAGTTTTGGTTTAAATATTAAGCTTCAATGCCTATATGGGAAATGTCAAAATCTCGATATCCATTTTTTGTAGGTATATATGCCAAGATGATATGTGGCTTTCAAATGGATTTAGAGCATGATAAATATTTAACCAATAACTACCATTTGCAATAGCTGCTATTTGTGAGAAGCTGGTGCACATTTTTGCTCCATTGAATTCCAAAATATGACTTTTGGAAATGCATTGTTGTGCTCATGGCAACTTTATTTTCTTGTTCGATGACTATTTAATGGAATTTGTCAACGAGTGGATTTTCACTAAAGGAGCTTCTGAATGAAGAGGAGCCAGCGACTACAGAAAAAAATAGAGGGTGTAACCATGGCTTTCAGAAAGATGAATATTGCTTGTTGTAATGGAAATTGAGCAAAGATAGATATTTTAATTTATTAGTTCGATGCTCAACTATGGTCAAACGCCATTAAATTTCCTTCGAGGCTCCTTCAACATTATCAAAATGTTTGCATTAATTCAAACATCCTCAAACTTTTGTTTGTCCATAAAGTTGGTGCTTTCATTAATGGCTTTATACATTAAATTAGTGTTCAATCAACATATATGACTTTTTTTTCAATGGATATGCTCGATACTTATTTTAACATAATCGTTTGATGTTTCAAGAGGAAAAACACATGTTTTAATGGTTAAGAAGATACATGTTAGGCCTATCCAATTGTACATTACACAAAAATATATTTATGTTGCAGGTGTATTTATTTCAACATTTAAAGTGAATTAGAGTTTTATTATTTTTAATTTTTTATTTATTTCAATAGTG
>LPNX010049186.1:0-12572 GCA_001517045.1 Pseudotsuga menziesii | reverse complement strand
TCGGAGGTTACTGCACTGCACATGCTTTATATTTTTTTTTTTTAAAACAGTCACAAGCGTCGCTTAAGCGACGGTTCCCCTGCTGTCGTTTTTCCGACGGTTATCCTTAAAATCCGTCGCTCTTCCGACGGTTATGTTGTTCGCCGTCGCTTTTCCTACGCTTCTAGCTGTCACTTTTGCGACGGTTATCCGTCCCTCCGTTGTTTAAGCGACGCCTGTGGGTCTAATAGTTTTTAAAAATTTATGTCATTGTCGCTTACTAAGTGTCGGATAACCGACGCGTTAAATTCAAGCGACGGTTAATTAAGTGTCGCTTAAGCGACGGTTGCTTAAGTGTCGCTTAACCGATGACAAGTTTCAGACGCTTCAAAAAAAACCAAAATGTCGTACATGCGACAGGGAAGTGTCGAAAATCCGACATGACGGCCATCGGATTTTTGGTCAAAATGTAGTAGTGGGAGTAGCAATCAGAGCTGTGCTTAGTCAGGAGGACAAGCCTATACCGTATTTCAGTGAGAAGCTGAATGATGCAAAGAAGAAGTATTCGTCTTATGGCAAGGAGTTTTATGCTATTGTTCAAGCAATGAAGCATTGGAGGCATTACTTGATGCCCAGAGAATTTGAGTTATATTCAGATAACCATGCATTACAGTACATAGTGCAACGGCCTAATTTGAATTTGAAACATGTCAAGTGGGTTGAGTTCTTACAAAGCTTTACCTTTGTGTTGAAACACATAAGGGGACAGTCAAACATAGTAGTTGATGCCTTGAGTAGGGGATTGTTGATTATGAAAGAAAATCATATCCAAGTCTTGGGATTTGAGAGATTTGTATGAAGTTGACATTGATTTCCAGGAAGCTTACAGGGCTTGAAAGAATCCAGTGGAGGTGGACAGAGAGCCATGGATGGAGTATACACTACAAGAAGGTTTACTCTTTAAAAACAATAAGCTGTGTATACCAAAGTGTTATATGAGGGAGAATTTGATACAAGAGAAACATAATGGAGGTATGGTAGGTCACTTTGGAAGTGATAAAACCTTTGGACAGTTGGGTCATTTCTATTTTTGGCCAAGGATGAGGTCTGAAGTTGAAAATTTTGTAAGTAGATGCAGAGTATGCCAGCATGCTAAGGGGAGAAGACAAAACACAGGATTGTATACACCATTTCCTATTCCAACTAGGCCTTGGGATTCTGTGAGTATGAATATCATTCTGGGTTTACCAAGAACTCAGAAGGGACATGATTTTATCTTTGTAGTTGTTGATAGATTCACTAAAATGGCACACTTCATTCCATGTTACAAGACTAGTGATGCCACACACATTGCTAACTTGTTCTTTGATGAAGTTGTGAAACTACATGGTTTACCTAGAAGCATTGTATGAGACATAGATGTGAAGTTCACAGGGCATTTTTTGAGAACCTTGTGGAAGAAGTTGGGTACCAGACTAAATTTTAGTTCAGCATATCACCCACAGTTTGATGGACAGACCAAAGTAGTCAATAGGATTCTGCGAAACATGTTGAGGAGTTTGATTGGGGAGAGTCCTAAGCAGTGGGACAGGGTATTAGCTCAAGCTGAGTTTGCATATAATGATTCACTAAACATGAGTACAGGAATGAGTCCATTTCAAATTCTGTATGGCATGCATCCAAGAGGAGTGTATGAACTTCATGACTTAGGTCAATTAGAGAAATGAAGTGCTGATGGAGAATAGTTTGCAACAAGAATCAGTGAGTTGCAGGAGCAAGTGAAAGAAAGATTACAATAGAGTAACACCAGTTACAAGGCCCGAGCAGATTCCAAAAGGAGGGAAAAGAAATATGAAGTGGGAGATTTGGTCTTAGCATATCTGAAGAGAGATAGATTTTCTAAAGGAGAGTATAACAAGCTGAAGATGATGAAAATTGGACCCTGTAGAATACTCAGGAAGTTTTCAGCGAATGCTTATGAGTTAGATATGCCTACAGGAGTGGGTATTTCACCAATATTTAATGTAGCAGATATATATCCTTATGTAACAGGTGACACTGAAACCTTTACAGGAGGTGAAGATCCTACTGAAGACTTACAATGGGTAGCACAGATGCCTGTGACACAACCATTGAAAGTTGAGGTCGTTTTGGACACTAGGGTGTCAAAGAGTACAAGGAAGAAGGACTATCTGGATTATTTGGTCAAGTGGAAGAAGCAAACAATAGAGGATTCTACTTGGATGAGCGTTGCATAGTTGGAGGCCAAGGGTTTCACTGTATCTGATCTTATGAACAGGGGTTCATAATTTTTCTACCTTGTGAGCCTGATGCAGGAGCATCGTGGCATGCCAACAATGTGATGAGTTGGTCACATGTTGTGGAATCTTTTGTAACCATTTTTGTGTTGATTCATAGTTCGATTAGCGGCGTAGGGAATCATTGCGGATCATGACTCCCTGCGTGGAGATCAAACTGTCATTAGTTTGTTTCAGAGAGGGACGTTTCATCATGCGTTGTAGTAGTGTTTATTACAGTTGTAGGACCACTCAGGATAGGGTAGAAATTTTAGTTTAAATAGATCATTTAGAGATGTAGGAGGGATTCTGCTCTTCAACATTTAGAATTCCAAGTTTGCAGAGAGAGGACAGACCTGTGTCTGATTCCTGTTTGTAAATATTTTGAAGAATCGGAAGGAGAGAGATCCAAGCTGTGTGCATTTTGCTTTGTTTCTTAATAGAAGGATTAATCGTGTGTTTGTAGGGTTTTTAGCCTTTATGAATGTGTTGTATTGAACTGTGTATCTTGTAGAGGCAACTTCGGCATTTTCATGAACATTTGTGTATTTTCGTGAAATGTTGATTTTACGCATCAATTTCTTGCTTAAACAGTTGAAGTAGAGAATAGATGCATGCATAAGAGTGTTAGGATAAAGAATCGTGAAGATTGCAGGCTGTATTGATCAATTTCATGATCAATCGGCGCAACCCACAGGTTTTCTGCCTTAACAATTTTTGCAGAGAACGAACGGTGGAGAATAAGGCCGCAGATCAAGATATGACGGGCCTGAAGTATCCCTGCAATAACAGTTGTGATAAAGTTAACAGATCCGCAGAAGTTTGAGAAGTCCGCATCAAAAGTGGATCGACGGTCGTGGAGAAGGCCACAAGGATCGGACGATTGAGGAAGTTTCAGAGGAATATTTGCGGAGAGGTAGTTGCGGGGAAGCAACTTTGGAAAGTTGGCATCCCACATCCCGCATCCAGCAATTCGATTGCGGGGAAGCCGTTGCGGAAAAGGAAGTTGCGGAGCACATATTCAGGGTTTTGAGATCCCGCATGCGGAAACTCTGTTGCGGAAACGGAATTGCGGAGAGCAATTTGGACCATCGAGATCCCGCATCCCGCTTACACAAATAGAGTTGCGGAGGTGAAGTTGCGGGAAAGCAGTTTTAGAGAAGAATTTGGCCATTGGGATAGATGTGGAAGTCCTGCTAAGTGTAGGATCCATTAGATCTTGGAAGTGTCAGTTAGAGTCGGTTGAGATCAATCGACATGCATCAATAGATGATCCATATGGCCTACTCGACTGAGTGCATTGTCAAGTGTTACTAGATTGTCGAGTGTGGCTAGATTGTTAGGTGAGTTGTTTATACTTTAAAGTGCATGCTGAAGCACAATTTCAATTATTCAGCCCTAGTTTATTCCCAATGGAATAAACCTATGATTGACTGACACCATTCATAGACATAATACTGCTCAGAGGATATTGGACACTATAAACACAATCCTACAACCTCAGGTGAGTTATCTATAAATCATGTTTGCACATTTTCATTGGGTTCTCTTTATTTTCTTATGAGAGTAATAATGTTTAGCCTTTCATGTGCCTAGGATACAAACACCATTTATGGCACATTGGAGGCTCCAAGAAAAACCCGGTGTCTTTAGACACCAACAAATAGAAATCGAAAAATAACATGCTCTCGAGTTGTTGCAATTTACTTTTTTTGATGTTTTTATATTAATGTACATTTAATTACATTTTTGAGTCAACTCTTGCATTGGTGGGTCAACTCTGCAAAACCCTCGGCCATGCCTATGTTGATAGGGTTACCATATCCTCCTTTCCCATACAGACTTGCAAGAGACAACGTCATGCAATTTTGCTGCTCCGTTTGGTTTTTCGCTCTCGGACCGAAAGTCACCAAGTGTCCCTGAACGATATTTACATGCGACTTTAAACTCAACATAACTCGAAAACCGGAGGTCAGATCGATGAACTGTCAACTGCGTTGGTCTCCTGGCATGCGATTATGTCTAGGTGGCCCTCTCCCTCATGTTTTCAAGGCCTAGTGGCTTCATTGTGCATTGATTTCGTAAACTAAGGTTTTTCTCAGTCTCCTTCAATGCAACTCTAGCATTGCTGGTTCAATGCATGAAAACCCTCAAATGTTCTTGTGTTGGTATGGTTCCCATATCGGCCTTGCCCATACATACTTGTATGAAGTTTTGATTATCTTTGTAGGATGTCTTGAACAACTTATGATGTGGTGTCTAGTGATTATCTCCCATGGCTTACTTAATGGTTACATGATCTTAGTTGGATGAGTCATAAATTATTCCTTGAAGTATTGGAGATCTTAAAATAGCTAGTAACATATTTCATGATAAGGTCTATAATATCACATAGGTGAACCACACATTATCATTTTAATTAAACACGTACTTAATGAAAGACATAGGTAAACATATCTAAAAGGCATATAATAAATATCATGTTCCAAAATGAAGTCAACCATGTATATAAATTTGACCCTTTCTTTGTATTATATGTACATATCGTGTTTTAAAAATTGGCATGCCATGGCCATAATACAAAATACTGGATCAAGCTGTACATCTGTGTGTATACAAACAAAACGTTACATGTATGTATCCCTCCTATACATTAATTCTATGTATCCCCCCTTTCACTGCCACTGTCAATGTCTTGTGAGAAGTCTATATTTCTTTTTCGGCTGCTCAGTGGTGATCCCCAACGTTGAACAAGAGGCACAGATCTCATTTGCAGAGACTGTAGACAAACCAAAATTTGTAAGTTAGTTTACCAACCTATAAAAATTCTATGTACATTTGTTCAAATTCCAAACCAATATAACATTTTTACTTACTGTCTGTGAGTAAGTTATGGTGGGTCGTGGTGTAAGTGATAGTGCCTCACTAGCAACGACCCTGATTGGGTGCTCTTCAAGCACCAATTTCTCACTATCAAGATGTAAAAAAATAATATATATGTCAATGTCAGCAAATCAATGGGTGCACGAAAAACATACTTACATGTACAAATAAAACTATACTACATGGAGGGACAATGACGTTTTCAAAGAAAGAGAGACATACATGTACCTTGGGGGCGGAGGTGGGTGAGAGACGACCCCAATTGGGTTCTCTTCAAGCACCACTCTCTCACTATCAAGCCACATAAAATAATATGTATGCCAATGTCAGCATATCAATGGGGGAAACAAGGAAAAAGATACTTGCATGTACAAAAAGAAATATAAGCAAGATAACCAATATATAAATATACATGGGGGTCGTGAAAAGGTGTAACCAGTGGGTGGAACAACTGATAATGAGATAAAGGAATTGGCATATGCATTAGAGAAGAAGGCCGCTCGGTGGAAAACATAATCAAAATTGTGTTCCTACATTAAAAAACATAAAGATACAATTAGACAATTTCAAATAATTAAAAAAGTACATGTTGAATAATTAAAAGCACAATTAAAAGAAAGTGAGACATAAACATACCTAGTGGGGGGTCAGAGGTGGGTCACCAACAACATTGATTTGGTGCTCTTCAAGCACTGTTTCCTCACTAGAATCCTGCATAAATTAACATATATCAATGTCAGGTAATAAAAAGAAAATGAGACATATACTACATGGAAAGAAAATGATGTTTTCAAAGAAAGAGAAACATACATGTACCTGGGGAAGGAGAGGTGGGTCACCAACAACCTGGATTTGGTGCTCTTCAAGCACCAGTGGCTCACTAGATTCCTGCATAAAGTAACATATGTCAATTTCATCAAATGCAAAGAAAACGAGACATATACTACATGGACGAAAAATGATGTTTTCAAAGAAAACTAAACATACATGTACCTTGTGGGGGGCGGAGGTGGGTCACCAACAAATTGGATTTGGTGCTCTTCAAGCACCACTAGATCACTATATGCCTGCATAAAGTAACATATGTCAATGTCAGCAAATACAAAGAAAACGAGACATATACTACATGGACGAACAATGAATTTTTCAAAGAAAGCGAGACATACACGTACCTGGGGGGGGGGAGGGGGAAGAGGTGGGTCACCAACAACATCAATCTAGTTCTCTTCAAGCACCACTGCCTCAATAGATTCCTGCATAAATTAACATATGTCAATGTCAGATAATACAAAGAAAACGATACATATACAACATTGACGAAAAAATTATTTTTTCAAAGAAAATGAAACATACATGTACCTGGGGGGGAGGCGGGTCACCAATCAAAAAGGTCGTTCGGTTGGCATAGATATCATGCTATGTAACAAAACATAAACATACAATTAGAAAATTTCTAATAATTAAAAGAATACATGTTGAATTATTAAAAGCATAATTAAAATAATACCTTTGTCTGGGAACCTTCTTTTACATGCGAGGGACTTGGCTGGGATTCCACAAACACATCCTGCCCACACTACATAAAGCATGTTGTATCCAGATTAGGATGTATTGAATGTTGCAATCTCTACAATAAATATGTAAATAACGATGACAAATTAAAAAGTAAAGTTCTTACAGCTAATGGTGAAGCACCAAAACCATATGCAACATTCATCGTTGCACCAATGTTATCAACATCAATCGTCAAACTATGCAAATCTAGGGTGTCATAGGACACCGACTGTATATTTGTTCACATAAATTGTTAGATAATTAAATAGAAATAAATTACGAAACAATTGAAAATTTTGATATAAAACAAAATATAATATGTAAAGAATGAGTTTTACTTACATATCGAAGTAATCCATCGTCTCGAAACTCTAAAGTAGTCCCATAGAATATGCCTCCACACGTTGTGCAAGGGTGTGGAATAACATGACCTCTAAACCTTCTGCGTCTCTAGTGCGATTTGTAGCTCTAGTACGGTCTGGAGACCTACTAAGTGGATCCTGAGTGTGTGATGGGCCAGCATCAAAAGTTCCAACCCCTTGGCCTACATTGCCTTGGACAACAGTACCATGTTGAAGCAATGTATCTTCCAAGTCGAATAAGGCCTCTTGTCTATCATCAATCATTGGACCCGTAGGAGAATATACCCAAGGGGGTTTTGGTGTGCGTGAAGGGAGTGGCACATAGTTAGGATCAATCCTATCCCCTTCCCTATCTCGGGGCATCCCATGACCCACACCCTGGAACTCTAAAATATCAAAATAGTTCACATGTTTACCCAAGCTAAATTCTGCATACAACTTCCTCAAGAAATGGAATGGGATGTCTCTATTCCCATGAGGGTCTTCATCGAAGACCATGTACCAACAATCCATCCAATTGGCTTTCACACACCAGTCTATAGAAATGTGTTCTCGACCGGTGGGTAGAACCAATCCGGTGCTAGGGTCTCAGAATAATGGAAACAATTGATCTTTGGTTATCTTTAGTTTTTTTACGCCTTTATAGCTCAAGCCATTGGAATAGTATTGCGTCATGGATTCTCTGTACGAGCTAATGTTGTACAATGCTCCTTGGGAATTGGAAATTGTGTTTGTTATGGTATCCAATGCCTCGGCTAATGATGATTGTCTCAAATGGTCCCCCCTCTAAACAATGAACTAAGGCGCCTCAATGCACCCAAACAAGCCAGAATATATGGATTCCAGTCTTTTTCCCCCTCTGTGTTTGGGTTTGTGTTTGGTTCTTGGTTATTAGTGGGTTCAGTTTGCACATTTTCTTCAACATTTCTATTGTCTGTTAATATTAAAACAACAAATTCAAAATTGTTTTAATATTTCATTGTTTGATTTAATTCAACAATTTTAATTAATTTTTTTTTTAAATAATAAAAACTATAAAATTAACAAACACAAACAAAACTTGAAAGAAATTTTGAAGGAAATGACCACTTACCTTCCATTGGATCCAACTTTTGAATTGGCCCTTCCAAATTCGCCTCCAAAGTCGCTCAAACTCAAATCGTTGGTGCGGTTTTTTGCGTTTCTGTTATCACGGCCTAGACTATGAAATAAGAAATTGAGGCTGCGGGCCTCTATTTTTTTTTTGGTTTTGCAAATCGCAAGTGCGATATATCACACTTGCAATTTGTAACTCTTAGAAAACGCAAGTGCGATATATGGCACATGCGATATTGGATAACTAAGCTTAGCCTCGATTTTAGGCTCGAGTTTTCTAAACCTAGCCACAATAACACATATGCGTTATAGATTTATAGATCGGATATCGTTTTTTATTTTTAAAGTGGCACTAAGAAGTGGAACCAACTTCGTGCGAGCGCCTCGAAGTCGATGTTGAACTTGTCAAAGTCGATAAGCATGCCAACTGTTGGGTGGATCATTCCTCCTTCCTTAAGAAACAATGGTCCCCATTGTTTGCTCATTCAGATGAGGAAACTTGTTGGTGAGTTTAGCAGTAGAGTACCACTTTCCTTGTGTTGGGAGCTGTCGAGATTTAGCCACTTGAAACAAGCGAATTGCGTTTGTCCTTGTATGGCGTATTCGTCGTCCCACAATGGTGTCGTAAGGAAGAGGCTCCTGAACATCTAGATGGATGTCTTTAGGTTCCGTTGTCTACAATTCGTTATGTTCCAACTATGGTGCATGGTATGGGAGAAGTAGATCCACATTGAATACTAGATGCAAACCCAAGCATGAACGAATGTCGAGATGGAAATTATTTTCTCCAATCTACTTAAGGATACTTTACGAACCATATTGTAAAGGGTTCAGCTTCAGGTATGGACCAGTGAACCTCTCCTTCTCTAGATTTAACCATATCTTATCCCCAATTTGAAATGAATAAGGAATATGATGCTTATAGTGTCGGTCCTTAGCTTTTGCATTAGCTTGTTGAAACATTTCATATGTATGTTTCTATATGTTATAGATTTGGTCTCAAAACATCAATGCTTTTTCAACTTCTTGTTGGTCAGAGTCGATGCCGTTCAGCTGTGTCGATGAACTGATCAAGTCAATGGGCGATGTGGGTTGAAATCTGTACCATATCTCGAATGGACTCTTGCCCGTAGATTTGTGTTGAGCACGATTGTACCTGTTTTGTATGTATGGGAGACTTTCATTCCATGTCCGACGATGCTTGTGGTTGTACATGCGAAGCAATTGTACTATCGAGTGATTCATAACTTTCGTCTGTCCATCTGTATGAGGATGGAAATCTGTCCACAAAGAGAGTCTCGTGTCGAGATACTTCTAGAGAGTCTTCCAATATATGATCACAAATATGGCATCTTTGTCAAAAATGATGGTTGTCGTAAGGCCATAGTGTTTCCAGACATGTTCAAAGAAGAGCTAAGTAGTTTTATGTTTTGTCATAGCCTTCTTGCATGGAATGAGAATATCCATCTTGGAAAATATGTCGACTAGTACTAAGATCGTGTCATGCTGATGCTTTATACTAGGGTATCCCGTCAGGTATTCCATAGAAATGGATTCCCATGGTCGACTAAGAACCGACAAAGGCGTATACAATCCTTGTCGTTGATTTAGGGGTTTAGCAATGGAACAAACCATGCATGATCGAATGTACCTATTGACGTCAGATTTAAATAAAGGCCAATAAAAATACTTTTGGAGGATGGAAAGGGTATTTGCTACTCCAAAATGTCCTACAGTCTTATTGTAGTGTGTGTCCCAAATGAGCTTTTATCAGTGCTCACCTGTCGGTACACAAAGTTGTCCAAGCTTGTACAAAAAGGTATCTTTCATAAAGTAGTTGGTAGTGGTGGGTGGGTCGGTTTGAAGCTGTTTATAAATTGCAAAAAAGTTGCATTCTGCTGAATACAAATGAGGTCAAGTAGTGGTGGCAGAACCTTGCATACTCATCATTGTAAAAGGTAGAGTAATGGGTGGTCAGCTGAGACAATCGTTGGTGGCATTGGATTTACCTTTCCGATACTTAATTACCAATTGAAATTGTTGTAGGTAATTAATCCACTTGAGTTGTTGAGTTATTTGTAACTTCAACTGGGATGAGGCGAACTGTAAGGGCTTGTGGTCAATACGCTGAATACCTTCTAATGATGTCGTGGAAAGTTTCGGAATGAAAATCGTCTGAGTGACTAGACTGAGTGATCACTGCACCCAAAGCATAGTATTATGTGTTTGTCTCAACCTCAAAAGGATGATGCAAATCATGTAACACAAGTACTGGTGCAATACAAAGCTTTTGTTTGAGATGCTCAAAAGCTTGTTGTTGTGTCGATGTCCATTTGAAGACAATTTTCCCATTTCCCTTACTCAACTGATTGAAAGGTCAAGCTATGTAGAAACTTGACCCAGATTAGAAACCCAAGGACAGGCAATAGGAAGGAAAACTTGGACAAGGGAGCATCAGAGAAGGACAACAAAGAACTTGGCGCAGTTTTTGGGTCTTCTGAAAAGACCTCCACTAACAAAAGCACGGAGAAAGAGGCAAATCCGTCTCGAAAGAAAAAATATTGCATCCCCGTCCGGCCAAACGCCCTTGCTTAATGCTCCTGGCAGAAAGAATCAACGCTAGAGCCCAAAAAATGAAAGATCATGCTCTGATTGGAAAATTCATGGGGTTCTTGCCGACTGAACAGGCCCTCTACAACTAGATCGCAGCAAAATGGAAACCAAAAGCTCACTTCGATCTGCAGTTAGGTTCAAAAGGATTCTTCATGATCATCTTTCACCACCTGGAATACAAAGCTCGTGTCGAAGAAGGAGGGCCTTACTTCTTCAATTTTGCAGGGTTATACTTTAGAAACTGGGTAGAACATTTCTTCCCAGAGAAAGAGGACTTCTCTTGGGCTCGTGTCTGGATTCGAAAGTTGTGTGTCAAAATAATTCTCGTCATCGTCAAATTGTGATTGCCTGTATTTTCCTCTTTTGGACCCGAGATACTTAGTTTTTAACACGTTATATTGAAGCCAAAAGATCGGCCCGGCTCTATAAATACGGAGCTCCCACTGAAGGATTGATGCTTGCATTTTAATGAGCTTGGCTGTATGTGTGTGATTTGCTCTATAAACCTGCATTGGAGCTTGCCTTTTCGCTACTTTTAGAGATGGCTTCCCCTTCTGGTGATGGCGATGGCGATGATTACCATGTCAAAATAGTTAGCAAGGAAGTTGTAGTTAATGCTCTTCCTCTGCAAGAACATCACCTTCCTCTCTCCAACTTGGATATGCTGGTTCCTCCTGTTTCTGTCAGCGTTTTCTTGTGTTATAAGAAGCCCGTTACCATACCAGAAGAATATTCCTCCTTTGCAGAGGAGGCCACGTCCCATAATCTGAAAAGTTCACTATCAGATGCATTGGTTTATTACTATGCTTTTGCTGGCAGAATGGTTTCCAACACCTCTGGGGAACCAGAACTGCTCTGCAACAACCAGGGTGTTGATTTCGTTGAGGCTTGTGCAAACATAGGACTTGCTGAGCTGGACTTCTACAATCCTGATCAAACTGTGGAGGGCAAGCTCGTTCCTAAGCTTTCTAATACCGCCGTATTTGCTACTCAAGTAAGCCCTCGTCTGTCTATTTTGCATTCATTCATTACATATATGTTTGGAATTTCTTAAATATAATATGTCGCTTCACTGCTAAGCCCTTTAGTGAGAAAAATGTATTTGTTTTATTTTTTAATTTAATGTGATTTTTTTTTAATGAAAATGATTGATTTGTGTATTTTCAGGTAACAAAATTTAGTTGCGGAGGTGTTATTATTGGATCCACATTTGATCATAGGATCGCTGATGCATTTTCTATCAACATGTTTTTAATATCTTGGGCACAACTTACTAAAAAGGAGTCAATAGAAATATTGAGGCCTAGTTTTGATAGATCCATGTTATATGCTCGACAACCTCCTTATTATTGTTCTTCAATTGATAGAATGTACACACCGCTATTTCCTCTGCATTTAGAAAAAACAAACAATCAAGATCCTTCTCCTTCTCTAGTTAGTAGGATTTATTATCTAAAAGCCAAAGATGTACACGCTCTCCAAAGTAGTGCAAATGGATACGGTAAACAGTATAGCAAATTAGAGGCTTTTTCTGCTTACCTATGGAAGTTATTGATCCTTAGTAATGATATCAACAATGATATGAATTGTAGCATTGGTGTAGTAATAGATGGTCGTACCCGTTTAAAAAACATGGGAATGCCATTTAATTACTTCGGCAATGTATTAGTACTACCTTTTTCCAAAGCTCGTGCTGAAGATATAAAAAAGCAACCACTAAGTTGGAGTGCTGGACAAATTCATGATGTTATACAGAGTGCTGCAAATGAGGAACATTTTCAAAGCTTAA
>LPNX010049182.1:27980-41432 GCA_001517045.1 Pseudotsuga menziesii | reverse complement strand
CTAAAGTAGTTGCATGATCATATATTTATGCATAAGAACTTGCCAGTATGAATATTCCTTATGAAATGTTTCTAACCATACAAATGCATTTGACTTATAGGAAAGATCGCGTACATTATCGCCTGCAAGCAAAGAAGGACAAGACTTGTTTTAAAGAACAAGTGACGACAGTTCAAGATGAAGAATAAATATGACAAATGCAATGATATCATTAATAAAGAACCTTCCAGCTATGAAGAAGTAACCAAGAAGAAAGGGAAGACCAGTTCAAGAAGAATGATGTCTAGGATGCAGTATCGAGACCTGAAGAGAAGTTCATAGTTCCATCATGCAGTAGATGGAAGCATCGTGGGATAACACATAGATAATGAGCTTGATGAATATCTGAACCTATGCTACAAGTTTGATATAGGATGAAAATCTCACAGATGGGTGTGAGAATAACTTTTGAAAAAGTTCAAGATAGAGGATCGTGGTATCCAATGATCCTAGATGGATACTACTTGTCACTCCGGTACAGAATGTTTCAGTGCATAGAGTACGAAAGACAAAGGGAGAAGGATGCTCTACTTCAGAGGGAGTGACTGCAGAAGATCCTAAGGTTCGACATGGTACAACAGGATGGACAGATTACTGATGACTCTAGGCTTTATTGAGAGTAAAGCGGATTCCAACCTTTGCTTCAAGGTTGAAGGCGGAAGACCAGTGATGCTCCTGTTATGTGTCGATGCACTATTTTCTAGGCATGGAGGTGTGGCCAAAGGAAGTATGCAGTAGAGATCCTAAAGTGGTTCAGGATGATGGACTACATGACCACACCTATGGCATCGAAGCTGAAGCTATTGAGTGTTGCTTCATCAGAGACGGTTGATGCCACGATGTATCGTCAGATGATTTGTTCCTTGATGTACCTGACGAAGACGAGACCAGATATTTGCTTTGTTGTGAACACATTGAGGCATGTTCACCTGATGGTTGTAAAGCATGCAGTGAGGTACCTGAAGGGTACAGTTGATTATGGGCTCAAGTATGAGGCAAATCAAAAGATTATGTGGATTCATATTGGGCAGGCAGTGCCATTGATAGGAAGAGCACTTTGAGGTGCTACTTTAGTATGGGATCAAGTGTGATCTCTTGGTTTGGCAGCATGGAGTCCTGCATGGCACTGAGTACAGTTGAGGCAAAAGATGTTGCCACTTGCTATTTGGGAGGTAGTATGTTTCTTTTGAAAACTACTATTTGATTTGGTTGATCTGACTTGCATTTGTTGTATGATGCAGAGAGGAGAAGTGATCTAGATCAAGATCTCTTGAAAGAAGGATTTCTAGCATAGCTGATGAGACAGGTTGTCCTCAGATGTAATTGGTCCTGGTAAAGCTCACAGGTCATCCTTGTACGTAATCATCCCTGGTGTGATTCTATGCTAGAAATGGCCAAAGTGAAGTTTGAGTACTTCAAGGAGAAGCTTGGTGTTTTTGAGATCGAGGTTCCCTCTAAGGGGAAATGATGAGATCCATAGCCATTCTGACGAGAAGGTCAGATGTAAGGGATGAGCCATTCTGTCATGGTGAGAGGATTTGGTTCCTTCCATGTCAGATATGAGTGTTGAATTCCATTCTGGGAATGGAGGTACCTGGTCAGTTACCAGGAACGCTCAGTCTGAGACTGAAAGAGCCATTCTGACAAGCAGGTCAGATATAAGGGCTGAGCCATTCTGTCATGGCTAAAGGATTAGGTTCCTCCCATGTCATATGTGATTGCTGGCCATTCTGATGAGTAGGTCAGATGTAAGGGCTACTGCCACTTTCGGGAGAGTGGAGGAACCTGGTTCGTTACCAGGAAACTCAGTTTGGGATTGGGGGCCATTCTGACGAGGGTGTAGGATTTGGTTCCTACCAGGTCAGATGTGAGGGCATGCCTTTCTGATGAGTATATTAGATGTGAGTGCTGGCCATTCTGATGTAGGATGAGCTCCTACTTAGATGTAATGGCTACCGCCTTTCTGACGAGTATGTCAGATGTGAGTGCTGGCCATTCTAATGTGACTGTAGGATTAGGTCTTACATGATTAGATATAAGGGCTACCGCCTTTCTGATGAGCAGGTCAGATGTGAGTGCTGGCCATTCTGACGAGTAGGTCAGATGTAAGGGCTACCAAAGACCTACGAGGAGGTAGGCATACACCCAGCATGAAAGAAGGCTGGCTCTGTAGAACTTCCTATGATGAGAAGAATCATGAGATAGCACATATGATGATGACCAGAGGAGATCCATACTGAGTGATGATATAGATCTAGCAGTGATGATCCAAATCGAGTGATGATCCAGATCCAGCAGTGATGATCCAGATCGAGTGATGATCCAGATCTAGTAGTGATGATCTTGATCGAGTGATGATCCAGATCCAGTGATGATGATGATCCAGATCGAGTGATGATCTAGATTCAATGATGATGATCCAGATCGAGTGATGATCTAGATTCAGTGATGATGATCCAGATCGAGTGATGATCTAGATTCAATGGTGATGATCCAGATCCAGTGATGATGATGATCCAAATCCAGTGATGATATAGATTCAGTGATGATGATCTAGATCGAGGGATGATCTAGATTCAGTGATGATGATACAGATCGAGTGATGATCTAGATTCAGTGATGATGATCCAGATCCAGTGATGATCCAGATCTAGATGAAGATGACTTGAAGATGGAGATGACGAGAACTCAATGATGATCTAGATGATACAGAGAAGAAGACTTGTGCTGATAAATTGTGTCGAGAGAATACCTTCCTAGTTAAGAGGGAGTGTTGATGTATTTGTAAATTCAGAATGTATTCATTCGTATTTCTTTAGTATTGTAACCTGATGTTTATTCTGGGATGTATTTGTGATGTACTTGAGTCATGTAATACCTCGATGTTTATTCCGAGAAGTTTCTATAATGTGAAAGTCATGTCAAGTCATTGTGGGTAACCCTCCTAATGGTCAAGGGTTAAAGTCCCCACAGTTATGGGGCCCTTTGGTTATTAGACTATCCTAGAGAATTCGACCCTAGGTGAGTCATTGTAAGTCGGGGCAATAGTCCCCACCATTATGTTACCCTCCTATTGGTCGGAGGAGGCAAAGTCCCCACAAGTGGTGGGGCACTAGGGTTATTAGACACTCCTAGAGATGTCGGGTCTAGTAAGTAATTGTTAAGTGAGGCCGTAATGTTGGAGTGGGTTCCAAGTGAACAGAAGAATATAAATAGAGAGTGAGTCTCTCTATTTACAACACACACACTCACTCATTGGGGCACATGAGTGAAAGAGGAGAAGCTCTCTCAGTGAGTGAGAGAGAGTGCTGCTGTCGGGAGATCATCTTACTGTTTTGGGGTTTTACCTTTTGTGTTAATTCTATCTCTGAGGAAGTTGCGGGGTTTTATCCATTTATGGTTTCCCCGAGGAAAAAAACTGTGTTCATTGTCTCTTGTATTTTATTGCTGTGCATGTTATTCTCTCAGTTAAAGATCCTAAGATCATAATGCTAGCTTAGAATGTTGAAAAACTAACATTTATTGGGTATTATTACTAGTGGGGAAACCCACTCACTATATAAAATGGGATAGATAAAAGTTTCCTCTAAAAGATTATGGATTTCTTCTTCGCAGTGTCTCTTAAATTCAGGTTCATTCTGCGTTGATGTTGGTGTACGGGCCTTTAATCATTCTTGATATACATATGGTGAGTACACAGTCCTAAGGGGATACCCCTCATGTATGTATCTTCCCAATCAAAGACCCCCTTATAGTCGTTTCAGCAACGTAACGAGACGTTCCAGTTCATTGGTTTTGAGATTAGGATTAATGTTCAATGTTTTCCCTAGTTTGATTTCTACTGGAACACTATTTGAGTTATCAATTACTCATATTATTTTAGTGTTACTGACTAAGATTTTTATTGTAAGTCCTTCTTGTTGTTAGTCTTTTATTGTGTTGTTCAAGATATGATATGCTTGTTGAGTGACAGATGTAGGTTCGCTAATAAAATTACATATGGTGCCATCTTCGGTTTCTGTTTTGAAATTCAAGGCTCTCCCAATTGTTAATAATGGCTGAATATCTTCCTCCTCCTCAAAATCCATCCCCAATGGAATTTCAACGTCTGAGATAGGTCTCACTAGAGGATATAAGGTCAGATTTTTTATGTCAATTCCATTAGAAATTGTCGATGACCCCGATCTATAGCTAATGTATGCATATGTTGTTGCTAGCCATGGTCTTCCTAAGATTAATGGGTGTCCCCCCAGGTGTGACTTGGGTTGTAAAAGAACAAAGTCTACAGGGTACTCCCATGATTCAATGAAGACTAATAGGTCATCCAGGATTCCTTCCAGTTTGATAGTGGATCTGTCAACCATTTCTAATATGGTTGAGGTAGGCCTAAGATCAGCGAGTCCCAATTTTTTTTATAGTCTCAATGGTCATAACGTTTATTGAAGTTACTAAATCAACAAAAAAGTTAGGGATCTAGGTCTACCCAATATATACTGTAACAGTGGGGTTTCCTGGGACATCATATTTAGCCAGTGGAGTCCTCCCCATCATAAGTTCAAATAACTTCCCCACTACGTGCACTGTAGGAGGATCTTTAGGCTTCCTTCCTGGTTTTTTTACAACTAGATCTCTAACAGTCTTGGCATAAATAGGTACATCATGTAGGGCTTGTAATAGTGGAATCTTTACATAAAGGTTTTTCAATTCTCCTAGAATATTGAAACTAGGTTGTTCCACTTCCTTCTACAAGGCAAATCGTTCAGGATATGGTGTTTCTCTCAAAAACTATGTAGGTTGAGTTTTCGTACGTGTCTCTGCAAGTGCCTCAGCTGATGTTTCATCATGTATTTCAATCGACGTTTTAGCTAGTGTTTCGGCATCCTCAATAATGAGGATTGTTGAACTGAATGAATTTTCAAATCGTGGATTCATTCCTTCTTCAATCATAGAGGATGGAACATCCTTAATGGCGATTGGTTCCACTACCCTCCCCGATCGTAAATGTAAATCATTGCAACAGAGAGGGGAAATTGAATAAGCTGGAATATTGGAGGTTTCACATTGTTGTGCTGCCTTATTATTAGGATTAGGGTTAGGTTGAGCAAGAATTTGAGGACAGAGTGGTGCACCCATTGTTGTAGCATTATTGGGGAGTTGCAGCTGTGGCTACTGATATACGGTGGATAGGGTTCTTGGTTACGAGAAAACTTGTTCCTTAGATAAGGGTTTCTCCATCCCGGAGATCAAGGGGCCTGTTGGTTTGGATGTGGTGCCCATGAAGTCCAAGGTGTCAAATATTGCATTGCATGTTGTGAAGGTTGGTGCCACTGTGTATTAGGATATGAGTATTGTGGAGGAAATTTATTATTAACATTATTCCAGGAATTGAAAGGTGCAAGTTTAGAGTTTATACCTAGAATCTGAGGTTGCCACTACTTCTTCTGCAAGATGAAATGGGCTTTCTCTGTGTCTATAGTGGATGATTGAAAGAATACTTTGGCATTTGGAGGTGAAGGGAAATCCTTAATGTCATGTTCTAGTTCCCACAGACC
Source organism: Pseudotsuga menziesii (assembly GCA_001517045.1). Lineage (NCBI taxonomy): Eukaryota > Viridiplantae > Streptophyta > Pinopsida > Pinales > Pinaceae > Pseudotsuga > Pseudotsuga menziesii. The sequence continues at coordinate 35,841 of LPNX010049182.1, read as the reverse complement.
ACATACCTCCACCTTATCAAACGAGCACTCTCTCAGTGGGTGCTTTTTCCTACACTTAGGGTAGAATACCCCAAGTACTAGATCTTCAGCCACTTGTTTCTGTTTTTCTCTCATGACATCCAACTGCGTAGAAATGGAACTCATCATGTCAGTTTCAAAATTATCGAGAAGGTTTCCTATATCTGCCTAAGTAGCCCCTCCACTAGATGACTTCTGTGCTCGTGAGAAGATGTCTCGGTCCCTTCTATTGGTTATGGAAGACCCTCTAGAGTATCGTCAACATAAGTCCACAATATGATCAAAAGGTTCTTTGGAGATGTCTCCCTTCCCTAATAGATTAAGCATGTCCAGGAAGTCTTCTCTTATTCTACGCAGCAAAATGATCTTGAGGACATCCCTTCCAATAGTGGTATGGCCTTATCTCTGCACATTATCCAGAAGCCTCTCCACAAAATCCTCCAAACTTTCATCGCCTTTCTGCACCATCTTAAATAGTTCTTCTCTCTTATCCTCCGTTCTGCAATTTTCTTGGTACTTCGCAAGAAAAAACCTGTTTCATATGATCCCATGTTGCAATAGTTTTGCCACCCAAATCATAAACCCTTGCAAGGCATTATCTTTCAAGGTGGCAGGAAATAATTTCAATTTCCGCTCACTAGAGGTATAGTCATAACTTCGACAGGGAATGTTGAATTCAAAGAGGAATTCATTTGGATCCTCTGTAGACTTCTCATGAAAGTGCGGTAATACTGAAGGTGAAATATTTTTCATAGCAGCCTTACCAGTTGTTTGTCTAATAGGGAATTGAAGTGTGGCAACTGTGTCCTCATGCTGAAATTTGCCATTATCATTATCATTGTCCCCATACTAGTTATTCACAATCATCATGGTGACGTTCGTTATTAATTATTACCTCTTCTTCTAGAATTTGATTGGTTATTAAAAATAATGTAAACGTTGCGATGATTTGGTACAACGAAGCATAACTTTTTGGAGTTAATTACTTCATTTTTAAAGTATGAAATCAAAACGCTTAGTCTAATTCTTGGTTCAACCATGAACTGGAGCACCTAAGAGTGTGTGCTAGTTGAATGAAAACAGAGATAAAATGTTGTTTGGGTTTTCATGATTGTTTACAAAGAAAATAAAGAGACTGGACTCTATTCAATCACCACTAAGTTGTGTGTATATTAGCTAACGTTTCCAAGAAAGGACTGAAAGGCATTTTGGCAGGTTGAAGATGAAAAAACAGAGAATAGAGTAACTTTGTTCCCCCACTATAGGATTTGCATGTTCCTGTATTTCTATTAATTATTTTCTCTATTTATGAGTTGTCTTTGTTTAGAAATGTTCGATTGAAATTGTGAGGTCTATTGGAATCAATGATAGAGAGGCAGAATGCTGGTTTGCAGGATGAAGAGTTGGTGAGTATTTTTAACTTGTGGTTTGACTGGTTTGTCTCGAAGCCTACATCAATTTTTGGTATCACAACACAGTTTCTCTTTGGGGTGAATGGAGGAAAAGTGTTGCAGCACCAGTTTGCAGACAAAAAAATAATTTTAGTCAAAATCAATGCTAGATAATGTTGGAGAAATGGTAAGTGGATTTTGGTCTATGTTTGTGTTTAATAGAATAATTTATATTCTTGAGATAGAGTAACAAATAGAAGAGAGTGTGGCAGATGGACCCTTGCAACAAGGAGTGTTGTGAATGCTTCTAGTTGAGCTATAAGTAAAGAGAATAACTGAAGTTCTCAGAGGCAGAGAGAATGCAAGTAGGAATCCTATAAAGAGCAACATGATTGCTCGAATGGTTTTGAGTGAGAGAACTAGCGGAAGGGTTTGTTTGTAGATCAACATGGACATGGAGGATCTTGTAGAGGTGATGAAATAGTTAATTGCTGAAAATAATCTTAAGGGTTCAAAGAGATTCCACAAGACTCTCAAGGAATGATGTTAGAGCAGATGACATAAAGAAGAAGAGTCAAATAGAGATTGAAATGAAACTTGTTGAAATAGAATCAAGGATTAGTGCTTTGACAAATTTGTCATAGAAAGGGGAAGATGTAGAAGACCCGTATTCTAGGTAGAAATTGAGGAAAAGGGAGAAAAGGCCTATAATAAAACTATATGCTAGAAAACTCAATGTAGTTGAGCATGGGGAGACAATTCACTTCTGTGAACCAGAGAAAGGTTTATATATTGATGAAGAGGAGGAAAAAAATGTCAAGGAAGAGTTTGTTTAAGAACTTAGGGGTGTAAATGGTTCTCATCATTATAAAGAGAAAGAAGAAGAGCTCAAGGCGGCTGAGAAAATGAAGAAGTTCACATTAATTGTGAATCTGGACAATGTGTCTACTTTGATTAATAAAGTGATGAAAGAGAGGTATGTTGAATATCTCAATGGGTGTTATGAAGAATAAAATTAGCATGAATAATGGGAAATAAAACATTAATAGAGGCTAACTAACCTTATGATTTTTATGCTAATAAACTTTTTATGACTGTGGATTGCACATGTAAGGAAAAAAGACGGTTTCTAAACAATGGCAAGCAGATTGAAAAGGATAAAGATGAATATGGAATATCAAGTATGTGGTGGTATGTTTACATTATGAATATCTATTTGATTGTGTTATTCCAAACAATTTGTATGGGGGTATTCGAGAAAGTGAATGAAGAAGTTGAATTGCTCCAAGAAGATGAAATTTCATTTCAATTGGTTATGGAGAGTGTAGAAGAAGCAATTGTCTTGGGAGACCATATGGTAGCTAAAGGAAGAATTGAACATTTTGGAGAGGGAAACAATCAACTTGTCATAATGCAACAGTGGAAAAGGCTTTTGGAAGCCTTGAATACTTTAGTACAAATGGATGATAACAATTTTGATAATCTTATATGTGAAGAAAACATTTTGAGAAAAGTGTATAACATTATACAATAGAGGAACAAATTGGATGAAGAGATTGAATAATTGTGGATATAGATGACGAGAACAACCAAAAGAAAGTACAACAAAAGGAAAAGGAAAATCAACAATAAGGTGAAGTTGATTGAATGATATTATGTCAACAAAATATACGGGAAACGACAAACTATAATTTGGGATCCTGGAAATTTAGATTACATATATTGGAAAAGAAAGAATGCAACAAAATAGATGATCAACTTCAGCATAAGGCATTAGATCCAGGAAAGAAGAAGACTGAAGACACATGATCAGGAGGTCATTATTTTCTTTTACCTTGGGAGTATGATGCGGGGGAATTGACCCCCCCTCTAAATGAAATCAGAACTTGAGGATTTTAATTAAGAATACATGACCCTGATGTACATATAATCAAGTAGATTGATTAGTTAAAAGATAGAAGTAAGAGTTATACTAGTGGCAATTATAATTAGTAGACAATTACGGTTTTGTTAATATTTCTTGTAATTTAGAAGCATCAACGTCCTTACATGTATTGTAAGGCTATGGGAATTTATAAGTAGGTAGAGAGTAGAGAAGGGGAGATGGCCAACAAAATGTAAAATTAGGTCACAAGAGAGTGTAACCAGAGTGTGAGGTTCTGAGTAGGTATGCATAATTTTCTTTATTAATGAAAAGGTAGAGTTGCCATGAAATTATTGTGTAAATGGTTTGATATTCATACATTATTGGATATCTAATAGTCGACGGTCTGTTTATAAATATGTATGCTTGTACATATATTTTGTGTGTGGTTGAATCCTATAGAGCAGGTATAGAAAGGACTTGATTCTTGAAGGAAGAGTTTTAAAAATGACTATATTTCCCGAGATAATATATATGATCATCGGTATGTATGGAATAATTCTTCTCAGTATGATATGATAAGATGGATAAATAATACACATATGGACCATGCATTAATTAATTAATGATATTGAGATAAATCATAGAGAAAGAGAAAGAGAATTACCCATGCTTGTTTGAGTGAACTCAAGTTATAAGGCTTTAGTAAAATATGAATGCCTCAATCAAAGCATCAATTGAACTATTAATAAATGTAATTAGTTAAGTAAAGAAGAGCTTAGTAATGTTCATCAATCATCATGCATCAGTTAACGAAATAAATCCATGCAAAAGTTAATAATATAAATTATGCATGGATGGAACTAAGAGTGAAGCACTGATGACACTTAAGTTATCATGTTAACTAAGTGATCATCAATCAGTTAAAGATTGAGTTTAGTTCACATTAAGCTAACATTCAGTTCAAGTCATTTAACATTTGATTAAAGTCGGTTAACATTTGGTTCAAGTAAGGTTAACATTAAGTTGAATTCAGTTAACATTCAATTCAAGAGAATGAACATTCAGTTAAAGCTAATTGAGGAAAGGAAGGGCACTAATGTTTGAATGGAGGGATTTCTAGTGAGCTCCTCCTTGTGAATGCAATAGGTGGTGCTCTCACTATGTTTACTGAGCCTCTTATGCACTACCTTTTGTATGCTACGATTTTTGGCTATTTATTAATATGCTAGGCATATGCCATGTTCAATATAGTTGCATATAGTTGTTTTTGCAAGGTTGCATTGGATATGTCTTCTCTACTATTGAGGCCATATCTCTTATCAGGAAAGCTTCTTATGTGTTGTAAACCATTATTTGCAAGTATTTCTATCATACTCAAAGAATTGTTGGGTTTTTCATCCTCCATGTTTGGAGGGTTTTCCCAAGGTATATCTTGTCTCTTATGGTTGGTTGATTTATGGAGCTGATTTATATGACTGATTTATGAAGATGATTTATATGGTTGATTTATGTGGATGATATATTTGTGATATTTACATGTGGATGATATATTTATGAGATTCACATGTGGATGATATATTCATATGTGGTTGATTTATGAGATACATATGTGCTGAAATTGATTGATAAAAATTTTGAAGTTCAAGCTTCTCCGATTTTTCTCAAACATCAACATGGTATCAAAGCATAGGGTGTGAAAGAAATTAGTTTTTTTCAACAAGCTAATCCTACGTAGATCTTGAACAATTGAGCAAAATATTGCAGCCATTACATCAATCTTCGTTCGGCCGGAAGACCACCTTGAAGGTACTTCCAACTTCAACACATGGAAGGCAAGGGTGTTGAATATTTTTGAAGAGCATAACCTTTATGGTTATGTATCCACATTGGTAGAGGATCCTGCCACCAATTAAGAGTGAATCAAATTCAATAAGAATCAAGCAAAGGACAAGCATATCATCATGTCGACGATCATTATGTTAAGACCGCAAGGGAGAGATTTGATCAATCACCAATATTTTCAAGAAGAAGGCCTCGAGTCAAGAAGAGGGGTGCATCCAAACAAAGCCTGTGTACACTAAAGAGGAGAATCTTATCCTCGTGGAAAGAATGAAGAAATGGAGAAAGCCTTTCACTACGAAGAAGCTCTTTCATTCAAGTGAATAAAGAAGGACTCTAATTTTCTCCACAAGGGTGCATAGATCAAGAGGGAGCCCACACAAATCAATAAAATATAAGTAATTTATATTTTCATTGTTATATGTTGTTATAAATCAGATCTAAAGGTTTTTGAAAATGTTCTATGACTATGATATAGAAATTTGTATTCCTGGACTTTGGAATTGTGTTGAGCATATACATTATTGTTTGTATTTTGGGAAACCAACTATGTTGTGATCTTTACGTTGTCTCCTTTATTTTCAGAATTAATTAGAAAGCACAAAAAAGTTCCAAACTTTGTTGAACGATCATGCCAATGACCTTGTCTTGTACTCCTTTCGATGAAAATTTATTAAGAATTGGACTGAAATCCATTGTAATGAAAAGTAATATATGATTCTGATTCATTTATCAATATAATAAAACAATCAATGCAACTATTCATCCCTATGGAACTACCTGCTAGCAATTCTATTTTTTTTTAATAGTAAAGACTATCCTCATATATTCGATGAACACCTTCGACGAATTCATAGGAACTCATTGTATATCTGACTCTACCTCTGATGATAATCCCTTTGGATGAATATTATCCTCGTTAGATATTCTAGAGAAATCCAATGAAAATCTAAAGTTAAATCTGATGAAAATCTAGAGTTAACTCCAATGATGTATCGTCGGGAATATCCAACAACTATGTGTTAGTTTTCACAAAGTTTTTATCACTCTTACTATCATCCTTTAACCGATGTTTAGTTGCAGGATATCCGACAGATATAGGTTCATCGAATAGTTAGACAAAATCCCTTCAACAATCAAATAATTTTGATTTCATCGGAGATTCGACAAAATTGTGTCAAATAATTGACGAACCATCATCAGATTTTAGGTCCAGATGTTGTAGTCTCAATGCTTAGCCAAATACTTTTCGAGATATTTGTAGGGATGCCACTTGTCCCTCACATTGATGGAAATCCTTCCAACTTCCCCACACAACATAAGGAAGGCATCCCCCTTCATTGGTCCATAGTTTCCTCATGAAATCCAAATCTTACAGTTCTTACCAATTTCTTAAATAAGAGTCCAATATGATGTATGTTGTTGGATATCCTACTATAGCATCAATTCATGACTTCTCAAGCATTCCAGAGTAGCAAAAATTGATAGGTACAAGTCCCTCGATTTCCCAACATCTATGCTCATCTAAAACCACACAATTTTCTCAAATATGCAACTATATTTCCAGATTAGACTTTCTAGATTGCATAATCTGGTAATTGGTAATGTACACCAAAATTATAATTCTATGTAGTGTAATAATTTGCTAGTGAAAATTTGCATAGTGAATCATGGATAGTAGACTCAAAAAAATATGAGAGAATGGTGGAAAAATAATTGACCTAACTACCGGACATGGAAGAGAGGAATTTTACAGCATTCATAGAAGTATATTCATCCCATGCTTCCATAACTACATGAGAATACTTTCCTCAACATCTTCACACATGCATTCAATGATAGGATAAAACAATAAAAAGAAAGTAATTGGCGCATTTAAAGAACATGGTATAAAATGGATGAGTTTCACGGGTGACTCTTTGGCTATAGAGGATTTATCTTAGTGTATGTCCCCTTTCCCTCTTTCCCTATAGTGGAATCATAGCCCCTCTAGTTCTCTTTACAGAACCATCTTGGACCATTTTATTATTTTTCAGCATAATATTCTCATAGTTTTCAAGTTAGCATGACAAACCAACTATACGATCCAATTAAATATATTTACATCATGCATGCCTATCCATTCACTAGTTGGGCCTTGGCCTTGAGCTTTGCACTAGGAATCCGTACTAGAACATTTACATCATTTTACATAATCTAATTCAATACATTACAAGGGTCAAAATAGGAGTATTAGATCTAGTCAGTTATCTAATGGTGAAGCTTTAAATGCACATAGTAAAAAGAATCATAATAAAAATTTTAATAAAATATCTAAACCACATAATAAGGGTTAACCCATCACTCTTTTAATGATATATGTGATTATTCTTGTAATAAAAAGAAAGCATATAATCCTTGTAAGTATTGTGGAAAAACCAACCACCCTAAGAAAATTTCTTTAAATGGAGACATGAACTTACTAAAGCCAACAAGAAATCTTCCTAAAAATAGTGTGTAGCCCCCATGTTCCTATTATGTTCACCCAAGTAAATCTCTTCTAATGTGGAGTGTATAATATAATTTGGTTCTTCTAATCATATGACTGCTACAACTTATTTATTTACATCTTATGACACTAAACGACTGACAACATAGAAAGTATCTATTAGTGATGGTAAACAACTTTCAATAGTAGGACATAGTAATCATAAAGTTCCTAATGGTATGTTGGAAGATCTTTTTCATGTTCAAGTCATTCCAATAA
>LPNX010049182.1:12461-26202 GCA_001517045.1 Pseudotsuga menziesii | reverse complement strand
TGTTCAACCCATCTTCAACAAGGATTTTATTTAAACCTGTTAAATTCAATGAAGCATAGGATCATCAGCCTACATGAATTCAAATGAGAAGAGAATGTTGCAGAAGAGAGAGAAGAATTTAGCATAGATTGATCAATTACTCATGGAAAAATTGTACACACACAAAAAAATAGAATAATATGATTATATTTATGAATCACTAATTAATATGTAATACGATGGTTATACATATAGGATAATTCTAATGCCTAAGATAGGATTTGAATCTACCAACTCGGCATGACTATAGAGCTAAATCAGTGCGGGAAAATCACCACTGGAGCTTACTAATGCAACTTCGGATAACTAAATTAGTCTAAAATAAGTTAACTGATGAGGGTAGGTGAACAAAGGCATCCACACTCCCTTAAATCATGCAAACTGGCACTAGGGTAACTGATTGTGATCTAACTGATGGTAACTGGAGCATAACTGAACATGACTATTTACCTACCAAGGTCAACTAAAGGATATTGTTGGTGGCACTCAGAGTGGGTTCCTAAATTATAGGGATTGGTCCATGTGGTACCTAAACTCATGCAATCAGGTGCAATAAATGGCATATGTCCCCCAGGTGTGTCCCCCATGCACTAGTGGAGAGATGAAGACCTCCCAAGCTAGGAAAATAAACAATTATACTATGTTCAAAGTGAGGATTAATAATAATCCCAACAAAACCATTTATGTTTAAGAGTTGAATCGCCATTAGTGTAACTGATTAGAATTTGGTTTTTGAGGAGTAATAATATAGTATATGGTCAAAAGAATTCCACTGTTTAGGCTTAGGTTATGTAATTTTATGTGTAATGTTATTTGTATGGTTTGTTTTGTAACGTTTTTTTTATTTTTTATTTGTTATGTTTTAAGATTTTGTTATGCTTATTAAAGTGTTTTTTGGTTTGCTTAATGTATTTTATTTAATTATGTTTTAATTTTTTGAATTTGACTTTCTTTACTGTGTTTTGTTCATTTTTGGTGTTTTTAAGCATTTATTTTTAAACTTTTGTTTGATATTTTGTCCTATTTCTACATTTTTTTAAATACTTTATTTTTGTTAAAATTTGTTATTGTAGTCATTTTTCGAAAATAATTTTAAATTTTTTGGGGGCCCATGTTAAAAAAAAGCATGCAATTTCAAGAAATGGATGACGTTGTTTTTGACATTTTTGTGGCATTGGTACCAATTGTTAAGGCCATTGTTTCAAATAAGTTGTAATTTTGACTTCAGAAAGAAAAATGAGGGTGCCATGGTAATGCTAGTTTTTTTTATTTAGGGGTTGGTTTAAGTGTTTCCATTGTGATGGCGCTACTTGTCAGGGCCACAATTTCAAACAAGGCATAATTTTAACCTCGAAAAAAAGAGGGTGATTATGGGACCACCATTTTTCAATTCAGGGGTTGATTTAGGGTTTCGATTGCAACCACACATGCTAGGGTTTCAAAACAGTTGCAATTTTAGCCCCCCCCCCCCGCCCCCACCAAAAAAAATGGGTGCTACCGATAGCACCACTTTTCGATTCAAGGGTAAAATTAACCAATACAACATATAAAAAAATGAGAACAATGTTGGGTTCTTGTCATGTTGTATAACTTGTTCTTCTAGAAAAATATAAACGATACTCCAAGGAGAAGGTAGAAGAAAATTTTCCTCAAATCCTTCAATAAAATATTTTGGGAATCAAAATCCTCTATAAATGGGAAAGTGTAATATAAAATGGATCATTGTATAAATTTTCATTTATTTTGATATTTTCTAGGTGGAAAACTTAGAGTTATAGGCTTGTAGGACCCATTTTAAAGGTGAGTCTTACTTTAATGATTTGAGCTAGCAAATTTCAAAGCCTATTTGAGGCTTTAATTTGATGTTTTTGTTGTCAAAAAATTGTCAACAAAGCTCTAGCTTCTCAATGTTATTCTACATATTGAGATTTTTATAATAGTGCAAAGATCACCTTAATCAAAGTTTGTATGATGAAGTTATTTATCAGACAAGTTGACTTATCTTGTGATCACCATGATACCAAGTGGATGCAACATATGCTCCTCTTACTCACACATGTGGAGATAGTCACATTTATATTTTCAAAAAGATTATAAAGGGTCCAAAACCCTAACCCTAATTGAGAATATGGCCATGTAAAGCCTTCACCCAATCTTAGATGGCTATCAAGATATGTTATATATTGGGTCATTGATATAGGAAGAGATTACATTCTTATTGTATTCAAGTATTGTTCCATAGGATATCAAAATTGAAAGTGAGGTATTGAGTTAGAAATGAGGATGTAGAACATCTTGGTTCTTGTATCAATTATACAGGTCATATTGTCAACGAAAACTTCCTAGTGAGTACACTTTATTTCTATTTTCATTTCATAACTAAGAAAAACTTGAGAGATATAGGCCTCACCTTCTAACTGGGGTTTTTATATTCGGTTTTCCCAAGGTACATCTTGTGTTCATTATGTGGATGGTGTGTAATTTGCTTAACTTCTTTCATTTTAGTTTCAATCTGTTTCAATAAATTGTGTATTAAGCTAGTAATATTAAAAATGAAATATAAAGTAAAACATTACACAATAAAAGATGGGGAATATTGTAAAATATGAACAATGAAGAGCAGTTCCAATTGAATATCTCTTACATTTTACATAGCATTACAACCACAAAAGGATTGGTGTATGGTGATTCCCTACTTTAAGGATTTATGATTAATAAGTAAAGGGTATTTCTATTTTTTTTGGAATATATAGTTTTTTATCCTTTTATGTACTAAAAAATCATAGCAAGTGGTAGAATTGTATGTGTTCATACACTTTCTTGGGATCAGGGGAAGAATTTGTTATCACTTTCATAAAAGGTTATTATATGTTGTTTCCCTACTTTAAGGTTTTATGATTTAATGAAGTAAAGGGGAATCCATATTAGTTTAAATATATGTTTTGTGAACATTTTATGCATTAAGAATCATAACAAGTGATAGGAGAGCACTTTTTTGTTTATTGTACCACCTTTATTATGCCAAGGGTAATATTTTTTTCTTATTTTTCTCATATTTCTTATGGTGAAATTTTCTCTCCTCCTAATCACTAGATTGAAACCAAGCCAATGCCATTAGAAGAAAAGTGGATGCATCATTTCAAATTGGGATCATATTAATGATTATGAAAATTTATTTAAAGTTACAACTATTTTAAAGTTGAAATTGAAAATAAAATTGTTTTTTTTTCCCTCATATATTCTTATGACATTTTTCTCTTATCCAATTCATCGGATTGCAACAAAATCAATGCTAGAAGAAGTATAGTGGCTGAACCACTCCAAAATTCGGGTCATAATAATGATTATGAAATGTCTTTTAGAAGTTACAACTATTTTATGATTACAACTATTTCTGTTGCTACTTAAAACCATCATGGTAAATTTTGGTTACATGATTATCTCCTTATTTTTAATTAGATTGTAGTTGGACTAATGTCATTAGAAGTAGAGTTTCTATGATCCGTAGGACCTCAACTTGAGTGCATTAAAAGTTTGTTGTAAAAGAATGCATTCAACAGGTTAATTAATGGACAGTATTAGTAGAAATTAAATGCTTAGAACAGGAATGAAAAACAAGACTGATAAATAGACATTAAAAGAATCACAGAAACAGGGAGTCACAAAACAGAAGTTGATAACGGAGTTCACCCCCTCCACTGGGCTACGTCTCCGGGTCCCTCTCCAATGGGTACCGATCCAATTAATGGTTTTAAAAAAGGTACAAAAATGGTTCTGGAAACAACTTCAACAACTGTAAAACAGAATGCTGTACAAAGTCTTTAAGACCTTTCTCTGGAAATTACAATCAGCCTTCGTAGGGCAAAGAAAGCCAAATTATGACAGAGAATGTCGACTTCCACAGTAACAGCACCGGAACCTTTTACAGCAAACTCTCCAAGCTTCTATAACTGAGAAAATGATGTACTGCGCTCTCCACGAACTGAGTTTTTTTTTCTGGTCACCAGCTTCCTCTATTTAAGCCTCATAAGTAACGGATTTTTCTCCTTCTTTCACACAACTGTTACCATATGTTCAGACTGAATCATGCCATTCGGACAAATAGCGGCCCAAGCGTTTGACGTTCCCTTTCCCCAACAGGCTGTTCATATCCTTATCAACGTCATCTCAATTGTGGCGACGGATCAAATATTATCACTGCCAAGAAAGCTTCACCAAACCGTTACAAAGAAGTTGTACACATGATGAAATATCCAGCCACATCATAATGTGCCGCATGAGGGATATTCCCGCCATGCCAAGGATCTGACCTCCGTGATAACGTTATATAAAAGAGTTGTGCTAAACTTCTGAAAGTTTTAGTCATCTGTGCTTCCGCCATTGCGGAAGAGTAATAAGCAACGGGCTCCGATGGTCTCAATCGGTTGTCATTTGGTTTTCGAGTCGGAACTTATGTTACTTTGGTTTCCGCAGTTACGGATGGCAGATGGCAAAGTATCCCGATTTTTGCCTTGAATTTTCAAACCTCGCGTCGTTGTTTGCGTCACTCCGTAAGTCTTGGGCTTCCGTCGTTGCAGCTGCCGAAAGCGTTATCCTTTCGATCAAGATTGTGCCCGTCCTTGCGGACTACGATATCCTTTATCTATCCGTCGTTGCGGCTCCCGTTCCGCTATTGCTTGGCTATTTTTAAAGCTTTGACGCGTTATTATTTGCTTCCCGGTTATCCCCGTAAACAGACTAGTAGTTTGGCCGCCCGTCGTTGCAGAAACAGATGCTCTTCCAACCTCCGATGTTGTGGAAGGAGATCTCTTCCGACCTCCGATCTTTGTGTTTCTCCGTCCGATTTTTCACCCGCGGCTTCTTTGAACCATTGTACCATATTGGATATTTAATGAGGAATAATCCGCCGGATCAATCCTCCCCATTGGAGAGCTTTTGGACCACCAAAATCCTGAATTATTCTGCAAGTAAGTGAGGGTACAACTCCCTCACTTTCCCAATCTCTATCCATCTTACTTTGCTAGGATGCATTCCTTTCAGCCCCACTCGAAGGTACTCAGCATTCCCCCGTCGTGAAATCCTTATATTTCTGTCAAGAATAACATCGTCCTGCAACTCTCTCATATATTCAGGTGCCAAATCATCAACTGAAGGAATCTGTATGTTAATTTCCTCATCCATGATCATAGGAGGCTCATACAATTTAAGATTCTCAATATTGATAACTGAATAAATTTGCATATATGGAGGTAAATTCAAGCGAAAAGCATTAGTACCAATCTTTTCCAAGATCTCAAAAGGACCATACCTGATAGACTTAAGCTTTTTACCTTCACCTTTCATTCTTTCTTTGGTGATGTGTAACCAAACTCGGTCACCAACCTGAAATTGATGATCAACTCGATGCTTGTCATACCTGGCTTTGTACTTGGCCTGGCTCTTCTCCAACTATTCTTGAACTGCCTGTTGCACTGCCTGGATTCTCTGAATGAACTTTAAAGCTTTATCTTCATCATGATGTCCATCCACTGCATCTTTGCCAAAAGAGAATTCCATCGGTGTTTTTGGCAGATAACCAAAACAAGTTTCAAAAGGAGATCTTTTCGTGGAAGAATGAACTGCATGATTGTAAGCATGTTGTATATACTGCAAAGTTGCTCATCCCAAAGTTTAGGATGTTTGCTACAATATCCTCTGAGCAGCTGAACCACTATCCGGTTCACTACCTCTGTTTGCCCGTCGGTCTGTGGATGAAAAACTGTACTTTTCTTAAGTTTAGTATCCATAAGCTCCCATAAAGTTGACCAGAATTTTCCCAAGAACCGGGAATCTCGATCAGATATAATAGACATGGGAAACCCAAAATGTACCCAAACATTCTGAAAGAATAGGTGAGTTGTTTGTTCAGCAGTGATCTGCTTGTTACATGGCATTAAGATACACATTTTGCTGAACCTATCCACAACAACATATAGGCAATCATGCCCTTTTCTATACATAGGTAGTCCTCCTACAAAGTCCATAGAAATACTTTCCCAAGGACGAGAAGAAACTAGAAGAGGAGTGTACAAACCCAATTTCCTATTGCTAGGCTTACTTGTTGCACACATAACACAACCTCTTATATATTTAGCTACAGTTTCTTGCATCTGAGGCCAATAACAGTGATTCTACAATACAGACAACATTTTACTTACACCAAAATGTCCTGCAATCAATGAACTATGTGCTTCTCGAATCACATGCACTCTTTCTTTCTCTGGAATACAAAGTTTACCAAGATTATACAAGAGTTGATTATGCACATAATAGTTCTCTTCCTGTTTACCTTGTATTAGTGATGCATATACTGTCTTAAAATCTTTATCTTCTGCATACTGTTCAATATAACTTTCCTGTGTTAATGAACTGTTTTGAAGAATGATTGAAGCATTTGTAGGTGGCCTTGATAACATGTCTGCTACTTCATTATGAATTCCCTTTTTGTACTTAATTACAAGATGAAACTGTTGTAAGAACCCCATCCATCTTAAATGCCTACTTTGTTGTATTTTAGTTTGAGATTGTAAGTATTGAAGTGGCTGGTGATCAGTATGTATGACTGTCTCTTTTCCCATGATATAATGTTTCCACTTCTTCACACTCTGTACTAAAGCATACAATTCTTTGCCATAGGTCGGATAGTTACTTACCGTAGTAGAGAATGTTTCTGAATGGTAACAGAATGGCTTCCTTCCTTGTATCAAAATTGCTCCCATGGCAAACCCGCTGGCATCGGTTTTGATCTCAAATGGCTGCTACAAATATGGCAATGTCAGAACTGGTGCTATGCTAATATTTTCCTTTAAAGTATCGAAGGCTCTCTGATGCTTGCCTCCCCACTTGAAAATTTATTTAATGCTTGTCAACGCATGTAATGGAGCAGCAATGGAAGAAAACCCAGAAATGAATTTCCTCCAATACTGAACCGCACCCAGAAATCGTCTGATTTCAGTAACGGTGTTAGGCCGTGGCCAGTTTACAATGACAACAACCTTGGCTGGGTCCACTCGCAGGTGGCCTCCACCAATAATATGGCCTAAATATACTAAAGAAGTTTTAGCAAATTCACATTTAGACATTTTAACATAAAGCTTTTCCTTTCTCAGTATATCTAAAAAAAAATTCACATGTACAACATGCTCTTCCCAAGTTTCGCTAAACACAAGGATATCATCCAAGTATACAATTACAAAATCATCAATGAATGAACGAAAGACATCATTCATGACCCGCATGAAAGTAGCTGGTGCGTTACAGAGCCCAAAAGGCATCACAAGCCATTCATACAAAACCTGTTTCGTTTTAAAAGCTGTTTTCCAAGCATCATGCTCAGCAACACGGATTTGATGATACCCACTACGCAAATCCAATTTTGTAAAGTAAGTTGCATGTTTCAACTGATCAAGCAAATCATCAATGCGAGGAAGAGGATACCTGTTTTTAATGGTGATTTTGTTAAGGGCCCTGTAGTCGATACACATCCTCCATGACCCATCCTTCTTTGGAACCAAGACTATAGGAGAGCCGCAAGGAGAAGTGCTCAGCCAAATGACCCCCTTCTCAATCAGCTCCTGAACCTGCTTCTTGATCTCCTCATTCTGCATTACAGACATCCGGTACATGGCTATGTTCGGGAGTGGCACATCTTGCTGCAAATGTATCTCATGTTGAATCTCTCTCTTCGGTGGTAACCCCTTCGGATCTTGAAACAAATCATCATACTCAGAAATGATGTCAATCAGTTCAGATTTATGCTTAGGGTCACATTCTTCAAAAGATTTAGAGACTTCATCATTTTTCATCTTAACCATCATCAACACAAAATTCTTCCTAGCATTTACCAACCTCTTCATTTGTCCTCCAGAGACTATTGCTAGATTGGTTTTTATCTTATGTGCTCGTACAATATATTCCATACTTTCTTTAAAAAGATGATACTTATTCTACTCTCTATAAAAGACTGCTTTCTGGTCATACAAATACGGACTCCCAAGTACAATTCCACAAATGTCAAGTGGTACTACATCCAATTCTACCTCATCCCTAAACTTTTCAGTAATTGCAAATTTTAATACACATTTCTTTGTAACTTGTAATCTTGTATCATTAGTAACCCAACCTAGAGGATAGGGATTTTCATGAGGCACAGTAACTAAATGCAATTTCTTAACCACTTCTTCTGATATCAGATTTACTTGTGAACCACTATCAAACAATATATCAATCTTTGTGTGATTTGCAATGACACGAACATGAAACAGTGCACTTCTATCTTTATCATTTTGCTTAGAAGTAGATGGCAGACTTGTACTTGCACTAGAACTTGATTGTGCATCAATGGGAAGTGAGATACTTTTATCCTTACCTTGGATTCCGACAGTTGTAACCTTTGTTTCATCACCTGAGTCGGATCCCAAGTCTTGAATAACTGCTGCAGTAGCTTTTGCTTTTGCTTTGTCTTTGTTTCCTCCATACTTATTTGGCCTTAACTCCGGATGAAGTTTCCAACACTTAGAGACATCATGTCCCTTCTGACAATGTGAACAGGTAGGCTTTTCACCTTCTTTCTTAACAGTAGCCATCTTCTTTTTCCCCTTATCTTTACCTTTCGATTTGCTGTCAAATTTAAATGAATTCTTCACAAAAGTATCATTAGCATGCTTACCCCTGGATTCTAAATGGGTAGCTTGAACACATACATCATCCAAATTACTGGGATTAAACATCAACAAAGTATGCTTCAAATAAGAATGCATGCCACCAATGTACTTAAGAAGAGTTTCCTGTGTATCTAACGAAACATTCAATGCAATAGCCCTCTTTCTGAATTCATGGGTATAATCTTGAATGCTTTGTCCTTTAGCTTGTCTAAACATTTGCCAATTCATGGTTAATTGTTGCGTGTGACCTAAAGGATAAAATTGCTTTCTTAATACTTCGATGAATTCATTCCAAACTGAAATAATTTTACCATTCTTTTGAAGATCTTGCTGAATCTTGCTCTCCCACCAAGTAAGATCCATTCCACTCATTCTCAAAGTGGCCAATTGAATCTTGGAAGGGTCATCATTAATGCCCTACACCCTGCAATATACTTCAAGCTGCTTGATCGAATTGTCTAATTTTTCAGCATCTACATCTCCATTATAAATAGGTAATCCAAATTTTACATCCAATTTGAAATAAGGCATATTAGGACTTGCATTATTTGAATGAGAAGTATGAGAAGAAGAAAAAGTCTGATTAGTGTCAGGAGGATCACCATCACCTCCTACTCCTTTACCCTTTTCTTTCGGCTTCACTTCTGCATCTCTGGATGAAGATCCTTCTTCTTTCTTCTTCCTTTCTTCTCGCTCATCGAGTAGAATTTCCATCATGGCTTTCATGCTCATAAAAGCCTCCAGAAACTCAGTTTCAGAAATGACAGGTTTTTCTCGTTCTGTATGTCCTTCTTCTTTCCCTCATGGAGAAGACATGGTTCTTGAGAATGTTCTCCTGGAGCCAATCTCAGGATCTCCTTCAACTAATTCTCCTTCACCAAGCTTTAACCTGGACCTGGTAAGCATTCACAAACTTGCACAACAGTCACCCTGCTCTGATACCATAATATGATCCGTAGGACCTCAACTTGAGTGCATTAAAAGTTTATTGTAAAAGAATGCGTTCAACAGGTTAATTAATGGACAGTATTAGTAGAAATTAAATGCTCAGAACAAGAATGAAAAACAAGACTGATAAACAGACATTAAAAGAATCATAGAAATAGGGAGTCACAAAACAGAAGTTGATAACGGAGTTCACCCCCTCCATTGGGCTACGTCTCCGGGTCCCTCTCCAATGGGTACCGATCCAATTAATGGTTTTAAAAAAGGTACAAAAATGGTTCTGGAAACAACTTCAGCAACTGTAAAACAGAATGCTGTACAAAGTCTTTAAGACCTTTCTCTAGAAATTACAATCAGCCTTCGTAGGGCAAAGAAAGCCAAAGTATGACAGAGAATGTCGACTTCCACAGTAACAGCACCGGAACCTTTTACAGCAAACTCTCCAAGCTTCTATAACTGAGAAAACGATGTACTGCGCTCTCCACGAACTGAGTTTTTTTTTTGGTCACCAGCTTCCTCTATTTAAGCCTCATAAGTAACGTATTTTTCTCCTTCTTTCACACAGCTGTTACCATATGTTCAGACTGAATCATGCCATTCAGCCAAATAGCGGCCCAAGCGTTTGACATTCCCTTTCCCCAACAGGTTGTTCATCTCCTTATCAACGTCATCTCAATTGTGGCGACGGATCGAATATTATCACTGTCAAGAAAGCTTCACCAAACCGTTACAAAGAAGCTGTACACATGATGAAATATCCAGCCACATCATAATGTGCCGCATGAGGGATATTCCTGCCATGCCAAGGATCTGACCTCTGTGATAACGTTATATAACAGAGCTGTGCTAAACTTCCGGAAGTTTTAGTCATCTGTGCTTCCGCCGTTGCGGAAGAGTGATAAGCAACGGGCTCCGATGGTCTCAATCAGCTGTCATTTGGTTTTCGAGTCGGAACGTATGTTACTTTGGTTTCTGCAGTTGCGGACGGCAGATGGCAAAGTCTCCCGATTTTTGCCTTGACTTTTCAAACCTCGCGTCATTGTTTGCGTCGCTCCGTAAGTCTTGGGCTTCGGCCGTTGCGGCTGCCGGAAGCATTATCCTTCCGATCAAGATTGTGCCTGTCGTTGCGGACTGCGATATCCTTTATCTATCCGTCATTGTGGCTCCCGTTTCGCTGTCGCTCCGTTGTTTTTAAAGCTCCGACGTGTTATTATTTGCTTCCCGGTTATCCCCGCGGACAGACTAGTAGTTTGGCCGCCCGCCGTTGTGGAAAGAGATGCTCTTCCGACCTCCGATCTTTGTGTTTCCCCGTCCGATTTTTCACCCGCGGCTTCTTTGAACCATTGTACCATATTGGATCTTTAATGAGGAATAATCCGCCAGATCATTCTATGACATTTATTAAGTGGGATCATTATAATTATCATGATAACTATCTCTAAAGTTACACCCATTTTAAGTTTTGGGCTCAAAACATGAGGGAAATAAAAAATGGCATTGTTGGAAAAAGTTAGGAAGGTAATTTAATGATGACAACCATGATTAGATAATGTAAAATATTTAGGAGGAAAGAATCGGATTTAACATCGATGTGGAATATATAAGAGATATATGAGCATGGTATGATTTCAAAGAAGCTTGTGGAGGATGGTATATGAACATTTCACTTTTGAGAAGACCAAATTTCAACTTGTAGTTGATGAACATCCTTCTCCATTTGAAGTGAAAAGCATTGAAGGATTTCATGAGTAGGTTATGTCTACCAATTTTCAATTTGAATCTTCTCTAGTTGCAATGCTCCCTCCAAATCCACAACCAACCTTTTGCATCTATATGGATTATCTTAAAACTACGGTATGGTCCTAGTATATCGTCAACAAAATATTTGGATCCATATTATTGTAGTGAGCATATTCAATAAATAATTAATCACTAATAATATTCATGTGTAACTTGTGAAGAGCCAACATGTGCACTCAGACATGGGAACCATGCTTATGTACTAATTTCTTGGATGATTGCATTCTCAATGTCAAGGGTAGAAATAGTACCTAGAGTCCAAGGTTATGGACACACTTCTTGAAATCATTCCCATCTTGGAGGGAAACACCTATACATGGGACCCTTGCTTATGGGTGTATCCCACAAATGTAAGCAATGAGGAAAACACTTCTCAAAAGATTGTAGAGTGGTGGGATTCTCCCTAGTGATGCAATGAGGGTCGGAGGGTCCATTAAAGTTAAATAATAGTAAAGGTTTTTACATAGGTTTTTGTAGAGTATTCACAAAAGGTATACCATTTATCCATTTATAGCGGAGGTGAGTGGGAAAAGGTCTTAGCAAGGGTTTTTAATTAGTTCACATACACATACAAAACGTATTGGTGTGATACACAACATGACACATATGTTCACCTAAATAGTAAGAGCATCAGATCCTTATTATCTCGTTTCAATTTAAAAAAAATGTGTTTGTGTGTGTGTGTGTGTGTGTGTGTGTGTGTTTTCACTGCAAAATTATCCAATGAGTGGTCATGATAACAATACACTGATGCATACTACAATATATTGCACCGATTTCGGTCAAAATGGCTCTCCACAAAGTGGGAAAATATGTATTTTTTTTCCTACATGGTGGTGCATATACCACTATTGAAAAACTTTCTTATTAGCATCCCTTTTGGTTCCCTTTTTTTCTTCCATTTCTGCAAATTCGACACCATTTTACAGGTTGGCACTAAAGTCATTATTATTTCATGCATCAATTTTAGTGCCAAATTTATTGAGTGACTAAATAAAAGCGAGGGAAACATTTCAAAAAGAAATCTAAGTAGGATCAAAGGTTAAAAATAACCCACAGTTTTCCTTAATCCTCATGCGTTGGAGGGAATTTCAATTATTTGAATTAAAATCCCTAATGTTTCCTCATAAAAACCCCTGAAAACCTACTCTTTCATTATTTTCTCATTTCCTCTCTTTCTCCCTTCTCGTCTCCACCTTTTTATTTTTCTCTTAAGGTTTTTAATCTCTTAGGGTTTCATTATCATGGAGGACATGGTTTTGTTTTCATGGTGGAACCTCCATGAGAAATATAATGGATTATCCTTCCCTTTTCCTCCTTCCTTCATCTTTTAATTTTCTTTTCCTTTATTGATTTACTAATGCTTATTTGTTTTTTCATAGGTTTAGGGGTTTCATGTATGGAGGAGAATTTCTCATATAAAAACCTCCATAGCAAATGTAATGAATTCTCCCTTCCCTTTTCCCCTTTCATTTCTATTTTAATTTATTTAATTTTTAATTTTTATTGTTATTTTGTTGTTGCAGGTTTATGGTTTCAAGCATGGATGTTAGGGTTTCATGGTGGAACCTCCATAAGGAAGGTAATGGATTCTCCCCTTCCTTCTCATTTTCCCTTCTTATTTTGCTTTTTCTTTATTGACAGCTTTGTAATGTTTATTATTTTGTCGTTATTGTAGTTTTAATGGAGAAAGAAGAAATAAATAGCAATTTAGGGGTTTCTAGAAAGATATAATTCATGGGTATTGATTAAGGAATACCCTTGCATTGATGTAAGGAGATCCAAGTTCAAATCGTTGCACCCATATATCTATTATTACTTTTCCATTTGTATTCACTTGTTTTCATTCATAGGTTAGATTATTCAACTCAGATCTACACTTTTAAAAGTATATTTTGTGCAAATGTACCTCAAGTAGAGTTTAATCCTTTTGGAAAGTGGTTTATGTTCAAAAATCAACATTGGCATAACATTTTCCATTTCCATTTTCATTTTTTACCATTTTCCATTTTTGTTTTCGTAAGTTCTAATTTGCACTAGGTTAGTTTAGTTTCAGTTCAAATTTTAATTTTTAATCATAGTTTTTTGTGGGAATGTAGCTCGAGTAGAGATATTTCCTCTTGTTAAGTGTTATTGGTTCAAATCCCAACATTTTATTACATTTTATTTCTTCTTTTTTTCAATTTTTACCATTTTCCATTTCTATTTCCATAAATTTAATTTACAGATTGTTGGTGGTAAATCAAATGCTAATG
>LPNX010049149.1:532700-544118 GCA_001517045.1 Pseudotsuga menziesii | reverse complement strand
CAACACGTGTTCACATCTTATAGTTACATAACGCGCTTATGTTTTATAGTTGTATAACGTGCACACATTTATAAATTCTACAAGGTGAGAAATGTAATTTGAATTTAAACATTCCAATTCACTTGCTCACATGTCACCCATAGTCATATGTGTATGGTTTGGAATTTGCTTTAGTAATAAAAAACCTATGCTATGGTACATGATAAACCATAGCTAATTGGGCATTTCCCCCATTTTCTGAAGAAGTCATTGTTTGCACACTCTTTACAGTATGCTACACACAGTCATTTTTTGATGAAATATTAAACATAAATAACATTTTTTCTGTAGATTCTAAATATTTATTTTCTATTAAAAAATACTATATTTTCCTATTTGTTTTCAATTTATATTGTGTCCTAACTCAACTCAAAATACATGTCATTAGTGTTATTCCCATAACTTTTTCAATTCGTAATCATTTAAAAATATATATATATAGTGCACTAGAAGACACTGACCTCTACATTCTATAAAAAAACCCCATTTCATGATTATTTCATTAAGACCTTCAAAGGTTGCATCCATAAAAGACGTACCATTTTCAAGGAATGATCACTTAGATAATTATTAAAAAAATTAAAAATTACTAATTTCATTTTTGAAAAATAGTGTTGCACTAGTGTTATATGTTCTATATATTCCTACAAAGTATTGTATCTCGAAAGCATCATTTAGGACCTCAAAGGTTGCACCCACAAAAACATATACCTTATCATTTGCCTTAAAAAAAGTGACTGTTAGAAAAAATGAAATTTGACATAGTTATAAAAAATTTCAATACATAAATATTATATATTTGGAAACGTGATTCTATTTCCTACATTTAATATTTTTTACTCAAAGCAAGATATTTTGTGTAAGTATCTCAAAAAAAACAATTAAGTTGAGTGATTGCTGATTTTTCAGTTTTCTATTGCATCTAACGTGCCAAAAGTGACCCTCATTATCTTGCACTATCTCAAACATAAGTTGTATAGTTTCTACACAACACTATATAGATCTATAGATATAACTCTGCATATATTGTACTAATTCCAGGTATCCATAAATATTTGTTTGTATGATTGTATGTATATACTATTGTATAACCCTTCTTCAATTTGATTCATAGTTGGTCAATAATATTCCTCTTATCTCTACTTTCTCTCTTCTCTTCCAGTCATTGTTCTTGGCCAACCAAAAATGTGTCTGCACTCTATGCTAACCTATATTTCTACTTGAGTTAAAACTCTAATCAATCAAATCCCAGGCCTCTTAGTAATATGTATAAATGAGATTAAGTTGAAGTCACCAATGCATTAAATATAGTTTATTAGACTCATACTATAAACATAAGAATTCATTTTTATGTAAATGTGAATTAAAAAATAGTATGTTCACTCTAAACTTGTGATTAATTTCTTATATGAGCTATAACCTTCAATATTTCCTCTTAGAAAGGAAGGAATTATACACAAATACTTTTTTTCTAGAAAAATTCTTCAAACATTCATTTTCCTAAGGGCTTGATTAGAATATTAACAACCTATTAATCTGTGTGTATATTCTTAAGATTTGCCACTCACTTCTAAATCATGTATTGAATGAAATGATATTTGACCTTTATGTTGATGGACCTATCATGAAACACTTGATTCTCAAGGAGTTTGATACAACTTTGATTATTACAGTAACTTAGAATCAGATCCAACTATTATTCAAATAATAGATCAAGCATATTGCAAAGTCAAATAGCCTAATAACTAGTACTAATGGTTTAGATATACTATGCCTCTACTAAGTTATGTTCCATAGTGTTCCTATTTTTTTTGAAAAAGGATATCATCACTAATATGAAGCTACATAACAACTTAGAGATTCCCCTCCTGGCTGATGCACTTCCTATCCAATTTGAGTATGTATATCCTTGCAACTTCACTTCACCATCTCAAAGATCTCTCTAACTATAATCCATTGTGTCCCTGAAATATTTGAGCACAAGTCTCGTTGCTAACTAATGTTCCCACATTAGCTATAGCACGAACTAACTCAAGGTGTGTGACTACAAAACACATATTTGATCTAGTGTTGACCAAATACATCAAGGAACCTATTAATTTCATTTACAATGTTCGGATCTATCCTCTTCAAATATTAGGTCGTTACCTTATTTATATTAGTGATCATAGTTGGGACATAGATTTGCATTTCTTCATCTGAAACCTCTTCAAAGTCTCAACTGCATATATATTGTACCCAAGAAAAATATCCCTTGGTCTCTATCAAAGTTCCAAACCTAAGAAATAATGCATCATGCCAATTCCATTCATATCAACCTCAACTTCTATATATTTTATTTGCACCATGTGATGAGTTTCTCTGAACTTGTAAGAAACATTTCATTTATATACAACAACAAAACAAGCAGCCTTAGGCCCAACAAATATATAATATATGTTAGAATTTTCTTTACTTTTTGTGAATCCCATACTCAACAAGCACCCATCAATATTTACATNACAACAAAACAAGCAGCCTTAGGCCCAACAAATATATAATATATGTTAGAATTTTCTTTACTTTTTGTGAATCCCATACTCAACAAGCACCCATCAATATTGACATACCAACTCTTGGTTCCTACCTGATTCCATATAAGGTCCTTTTCATCCTACACACATGGGACTCCTTCTTACTGATCTCAAAGCCTCGAGGGTTCTGTATTTAAAATTTTCCCTCAATTATTCCATCGAGGAAAAGTATACTTACATTCATTTGATGTATCATCCATATCATAATCTAAACTAAATACATAACTTATCTAAAGTTTACTTAGAGAATTACTGATTGTTGAGACATATTTCTCAACCAAGTATTCGAGGGGGGTATTTGGCATTCTTACCCAAAAGAAAATATCAAAGAATGATTATATAAGTAGTTTTAAACTACGTGCCCATGGCTTAAAAAATGGTCCTACTTTGTCCAAAAACCAAGAATCCATAATTTCCACCTTGAGGGTTGTCATGTCCTAGTGAAAATATGAGGACTAAAAATCCTTTTTCGCATAGGTGGAGCACCACTTCCTCATCCAAAAAGGGAATTGAGTAATAATGAACATAATTTTGGATGTTTTTTGCTGTTGGGAATTGATCATTTAACTTGCAAATTGTATCATATTATAGGACTAGCATTGAGTCTACCTTATCCACAAAGAAGTATGACATCAAGGCCTTTTGAAGGTAAGAATTAGTTGAAACTTAACCAGCACAAAACCTAAAACACTACACCATTTTTTTTTAATTGAGTATATTTAATTGAATTTCAATTTACCTTTCATAGTGCCTTATAGGAGAGAATCTTTTGGATCAAAAATACTACACCAAGATTTTTTTTTAATTAAGGGCATCCTTAGATGAGGTTCAATTTACCTTTAATAGCTCCTTGATTACGTGAAATATTTTGTACCTTTAGAGGAGGCTAATACTATTCTATGAGATACTCCATGATGAAGCATGATGAACATGGTTGACTCCTTTTGTAATTTATAATTTGACAAAGTCTTGCACCAATCTTTTAGTTGTTTTGTCTCAAATATCAATGTCTGCTAGTTCAAAGGTAGATGTTGTCGTTTTTTTTTCACATGGTTCATAGCCTCAACAATAGATGTTGGGACACGCTACATCCACAAAGAAAATTCTAAGAGGCCCACCTGAAGGGTCCTCCCCATACGGGCCCCAGTGTTGGGAGCCTAAATTCATCTGATGACTCATTTCTTTCATTTGTTGTCATTTAGAAATATCTGATCCATTATTAAAGTCTACAATTTTTATAAGGTTGAACTACTTTTTTTTATATGCAATCTAAACATAGCCGCTATACTTTTTTCTGAAATGTTTCATATCTTCATGGTTGTTAGGATAATTCCACTATAGTTCCTCTATTGTATAAAGACGAATTTTTCTCTATTTTTTCTTACTAATAATATTAGGTAGATTTGTATTTCTCTTTGGATTTTATTTCTTGCAACAATATATTCTTTTCCTCTCTAAGCTCTTGCTTGGTCATATATTTATAAGAAGGAATTTGATTCAATTCTTCATCAATTTGAGTAAATCTCATCTATGAGGAAATATTTGGATAAGAGAAAATAGAATATGAGGAACACATTCTGAAATAAAATGGAGGGGGAGAATGTGTTACTTCACATCTACCTAACTCTAGTGATTTAGAATTAGACAAAACAATTTGATGGAAATCAATGTTAGCGTTAGTTTCAATATTTTATGGTAAAAGCACTATTTCTCCTTCTCGATATTCTCCATAATCATAGTAATCTAAATCCAACCAAGTAGGATCTAATTCATTTAAAAAAAAACACTACTATTTGCTTCTTGTGTTTATAGGGGCATTTGATTTCCTAGTGTCCTTTCTTATCAAAGATGAAGCATTTTTCTTTATCATCTCGTGAATACCTTTTCTTATCATATAGTTTCATTTTTCTTAAATGTTTCTTATTTTTTTCCTTTAAAAACCTTCATAGATTTGTATGCCCGAAACCTTGAGGGACTTGAGCAGAAAAAATCCTCTTTTTTCTAATAGTTGCATGGTTTACTGCTCATATGACCCCTACTATGAGAAACAAAACTCTAATCGGGCATATCAACTACATTTTTATAGAAACCAAAGGTGAACATTGATTCTTGAAATGTGATATCTTTGGCTACATGTTTTTTTCCAAACAATGTTATTCCCATATATTAACTATATAGGCATGTAATTGGACCAAGCATAGACCTTGGAAAGCTGTCATTTTCTCTTTCAAATATTTTCCTACTCCATTAAGGACATGTTCATGAAAGATGCAAAGATAATATTTCATTTAAGAAGACTTATCAATGTTTTCTTAATGTTATAAGCAAATTCAAGCTATAGCAAAAATACTCTTAATGTTGTTTTAGATTACATAGCCTCCTAGACATAAAAATATAGATAATATGATCATATTCCCCATCATCTTCTAGTCCATAAAATAATCGACTAAGGGCCTTTAAAATTTGATCATCAACATCATTAGCTCCTAACATTTCATTTATTTTATCTTAGGAAATCCAACACCACCATTTAGCTGCTAGACCATAAAATCCCATGACTATCTATACAAGTAATTTTTGCGGAGAAATAATAGAATCTTGAGATTTCTTATAGGAAACGTAATTACCTATAAAATTGATGGAATTGTTTATTTATAACCTCTTTTGGAAGACAATATTTAAGATTGGCTAATATCGAATTTGGGATATTAGTTTATTCATCCCATTTATTTGAAACTAAAATTTAGTAGGAGGGGGTAGAAGCATCCAACATATGGTGTCCATATCTGGCAATGGACTAGGGGCATATATAGGGAGGGAATTTCTTGAGCCTGATCTTTTCCCTTCTTGTTTCAAAGGATGGTGGTACATTTGTAGGCATGTTGGAGATAGGGATGGGGGCATCCTTAAAATTTTACAATCATTGATTGCAACTCTAGGAGTTCTTCATCTGAATTCCCAAAATCAAATTCAAGTCTATTATATTATTCTAATCTCATCATTCTGAAAGAGTGATTTCTCGAATGTCCAATTGGATTTTCAAAATTTCCTTTCACAGCAACCTAAAGGGAAGCATCACTTCATTTGGATGGTGAGTTTTTAATGTTTTTTGTTTGTCCAAGCATTCTACCAAGGACTTCCATCCTTTGTCCAATTTAGTATATGTAGTAGAGATGGCCTTCTTGATTCGCTCAATATCTTGTAAAACATGTTTGAGCAACTCTAGTTTTGTATTAAGCATATCAGTATTATCTTATTCATCTTTGACTCAATTGAATGACATCTAGAGAAATATTATCTAGATTAGTTGTTGTTAATTGATGTTGGAAATTACCATAATTTGTCAATTTTTTTTCATCAAATTTAGAAGCACTAGAGGATCTATGATTTAATTACTCTCTTTTGGTTTACCTGTCAGGGGAATTACGTATGAATGGGGAATATGGAAGAATCTGTNTTTTCATCAAATTTAGAAGCACTAGAGGATCTATGATTTAATTACTCTCTTTTGGTTTACCTGTCAGGGGAATTACGTATGAATGGGGAATATGGAAGAATCTATATAAGGATAAAAGATTTAAATCCTAAGAGAGTGGTAACTTCCAAACCAGATTGATTTAGAGGTAGGTAAAACATAAAAATATGTGTTGGGGATTTATTTCTATGATTAATTGTTTCGAGGATTCTTTTACAAGATGGGCATTCTTTATGTTGACCTTTGTGTTTAATCTCATGAAAAACTAAGAAATATGGTTCTATAAAAGAGCGGGGTTCAGAGAAAGTAGTTGAAGATGAGGAAGGATTTGACGAGGAAGATCTATAAAGAGTAGGTTGGAAATGATGATTAGGAAATTGATCTAGATGTATAAATGAAGTATAATTCCTATTGAAGAATACTAGAGAATTTACTTTGGATTGGTTATTAAATAGTATTTCTTTTAGAAATAAATATTTGTACTTGAATTCCCAACACTTTGGGTATTCGATGTTGGTCCTGTCAAAGGTAATGGGTGTAGCTTGTCTAGATCTATTAGTTTCCAACACGTTGAGCAAATGAGAACTCTAATGGACAAACTTTGTGAGTCTAGGAAGGGTATCATTTCCAAATTAGAAAATGACAAGATATTTTAGTTGAACTATGTTTTATTCAGTATCCTTTTGAAAACCTTGAGGACAAATATAGGATTTCAAGAGGTTGTAGATATAGGGATCCTCAAGGATGACCAGATACTTAGGAAAGATAAATTACCAAATCATAGTCCATTATCAAGGGGACCAAGGAAACACTCAATAACAGCATCAACAAAATCTATGTGACATGTATTATCAACAACAACACATAATGTGAAAACAAGAATAAATGATCCAACTCAAGGACCAAGGCCAAGTTTAACCACACTCAAATGTACATTCTTATATCCCTTATATTTATCGCAATCAATTTTTTATTTGTTAATCAAATTGATATGTATTGGTTCTTCCTTATAAGTAAAATAAATATCAACTGAAGATATATTAATATGTGTGTGTTTCATAATCCCACCATTTCATTTCATATACTTCTTCAAGCATTATTGGATGCAAATCCCAACCAAATGAAGGATTGATATTATTAATTGTTATGATGGAACAAATATGTTAAGCAATAGAAAAGGAAGATCAATGCTCTGCAAGAGACACAACCAAAGTTTTGGCTTTACAACTAGAGATTAGAGCTCCTTTAAATCAAGTGAAGGTTACATGGGGTCACTTTCCTTTATCGGGTAGTAAAGGAAATGTTTTAGCTCATGAATAAGCTCCACAACTCAAAGAGTTAAATCATAAATGGATTAGGATGTCTTTCACAAGGTTATGGACTCAAAACTTCAGATAATCGCACTCTTTCCACATACATTCTTAATAAGAAAATGATTGAATGTGACTCATAACACTATCACCATAAAACTTGAAACAACANTGGACTCAAAACTTCAGATAATCGCACTCTTTCCACATACATTCTTAATAAGAAAATGATTGAATGTGACTCATAACACTATCACCATAAAACTTGAAAAAACATATTTGCAGGGTCATAAGTAGATTTGTATAAAATATGGTAAACATACAAATATTTGACTAGCTTTGATACCAAGAGATGCCAAGATAGAATCATTTACAAATATACATTCCAGAATTCATATCCACACTTATAGACTCCTCCATATAAGTCCATAGCTATAAATGCAATATTAGTGACAATCACTACAATAGTAGTTTTGATCATAGTAGCTTAGTTTGGCCATATTGGTCTTTCTTGTATAGATATTCAGAGGGAGTTCAAAAAGCGTTGAAATTTTAGCATAGTGTAGATACGATATGATGAACGTGTTGTTGACAGTATCATATCCGTATATATATGGTTCGATTTGAAATGAAATACGGGAGACAGCTAATGCACAAAGGCGATGGGAATGAAAAAAATCAATTTGTTGAATAAAAATTTCCGTTTATATTTTTTTTGGTTTCAAGCAGAAAACAAAAAAATTGTACTTTTTCTATTACAAAGGCGATGGGAATGAAAAAAATCAATTTGTTGAATAAAAATTTCCGTTTATATTTTTTTTGGTTTCAAGCAGAAAACAAAAAAATTGTACTTTTTCTATTCACTTAAATATAAAAAAGTAAATCTCCATTACATAAAATAGCAATAGTGTTAAAACTGAAAAATGTCTAAGATAGAACATTCCCCCAAAATACATATCCAAAAACACCATTTTGGATAAATCAAAGTTCCAAATATCCAGTGTAGTAATATTAAATCAGACATAAAATAAATAACTGAACCAAAAATCTACTCAAAACAAGTATGTATCCCAAAGGCCAAAACATCTTTAGTATCAAAAAAATAAATAGATCATTTTTCCACCTGTGCTGCTTCAATGTNAGACATAAAATAAATAACTGAACCAAAAATCTACTCAAAACAAGTATGTATCCCAAAGGCCAAAACATCTTTAGTATCAAAAAAATAAATAGATCATTTTTCCACCTGTGCTTCTTCAATGTATTCTTCCAAGAGAAGAAGACCAAACTCAATAGAAAGAGCCTCTTTGGAGAGTAATTCAACCTCTTTGTTATACTCCCTATATATATAATTGATTGCAAAATCATGAAACTGAGATAACATAGTATGTATCTCGAAACACCATTGATCAAGAGAAATAACTTGCAGAGGCCTTATTGTTTTGTCCCTGTTAAAGATAACTTGCAGAGGCCATATCTTTTTGTCCCAGTTAATGATAACCATAGAATCCCTAAAAATGTGAAGTGTATAAATACCCAGCATGGAAGCAAATTTAACTAAACACCATAAAGCTAAGAGTTCAACTTTAGTGTTTGTACCACGTCCACAATTTAATTTAAGGCTGAACATATGTTCCTCATTTATTTCTAGTAAAGCTCCAACACCACAAATTCCATCTTATGCTACACCATCAAAAAACCCATAAGTCTGCCCTAAAATTGAAAATTTCCCAATATGTCTCTGCTTCTTACATCTTTCAAGTACCACTTCATATTCTCTACAATAGTTATAGTTCTCATAGAGCTGGCAAATAAAGTTAAAAGCTTACCTTCAAATATATCATAGTTTCATGTTTTCCATATCTCCCAGCAAATAAAAGTTGGAGGAAGTCTACACTAAATTATTTTTGTGCCATCTTAAAAAACTTGCCTTAATAGTACCATAATTTCAAATCTGATGTATGTTTAGTAGTTCATAAATCTACTTCCAAAGTTGAGAACTATAGGAGCAAGTCATAAAAAGATTATTAATAGATTCCTCGCTAACTTTAAACATAACACGGATGTTAGGACCATGCCAATTCCATAGTCATAAATTATCCCATCTTAGTAAATGGTTCTCGAATTCCATCCATGACAAACAATTTAGCTTAGAGGGTAAATTCCACTTCCAACGTAGTACATACCACCATTTTGGTATGTACTGAGTATTCCTTGACCCTAGTTAAACTTTAGAAGACTAGTACCCACGAAGTTTCGAACTTCCACCTTACTCAGGGAGTGCCTTAAGAATACGCATTCATTGTCTATTCTACACCCAATGAGCACCACTTTGGTTATTTATGATAACTATAATTTTCTACATGAAATTGTTTACATGTTTTATTAGGAATATTGGATAAGTATAAATGAGAGATGGAGACCAATACATTTGACCCATAAAAATAATATTAAAAGTAATAAGCCCATAAGGTTTAAATTTATTTACAAATTTGGTATGTTTTATATTTGATTTATTTTATAATATAAATATAAAGTGTCATAACTAGTTCGGTACTATTCTTTGGAATATATTACTAATTAGGTAATATTCTTTAGAATATATTACTTAAAAATCATATTTGTTATTTTATAAATTATTTTTGCTATTTAAATTTAAATATTTTTACACTCATCCTTTGATTTTAACACTTATCCTATGAAAGTATTTACCTAAATAATAATATAAAATGTATCCTGGTGGATTCCTTTCTTTCTCCAATATCCATCGAATCTTTGAATGATACGAATGTCAATCACATGTAGTGCACTTTATGAGATTTGTCCCACAGTTTTATTCAGTTGTGAGAAAAATTGGAAAGTAAAAAACGAATTGCCGATCTTCGCATTGACCATTGTATTTTATTCACTTTGTATACAAAAAAGTATCACTGGGCAGAAGACTCCTAAAATTAAAGGCACCAAATAACTTGAAGGTTTCTTCATAGAAACAAAGAAAGAAATGGCAGCTTTTCTTCACTATATTGTAACGGTAACCAGACAGTACTTTACTATATTGTAACGGTAACGGATTAGTTAGTGTTTTTTTTGGGAGTGCTCTGCTTAGTGGGTTTTTAACTGAGCTGCGCAAATGTTTATAATAAGTAATATCTGTGAATAATTTTTAACTGAGCTCCATCACCCAATTTCTTTTTAGTTACTTTAATATTTAATAAATGACAGATAAAAAAAACCTTTTTTAATCAAATAAAAACAATAACCTGAATATTGAAAATGGAAAACCTAAAATGTTAAAAGGTTGAATATGAGCTCCAGAAACATGAATACGCATTTTTAGGCTATGAAATCATATTTTTCTATGTTCCAACGAATGGCTGACTGTTT
Source organism: Pseudotsuga menziesii (assembly GCA_001517045.1). Taxonomy (NCBI): domain Eukaryota; kingdom Viridiplantae; phylum Streptophyta; class Pinopsida; order Pinales; family Pinaceae; genus Pseudotsuga; species Pseudotsuga menziesii. Next base: position 533,337 of record LPNX010049149.1, on the reverse strand, counting down.
GCTGTTTGTTATTTCAGGTTTTAATTTAAAATTCAATTTCTGAAAGATTATACAACCCAATTCTGAAAAATTGAATTCCACTGTGAGGTGTTTTTCATTTAATAAAAAAATATTGTTTTAAATGCTGTAAAAATTCTTACTTAAATATCGCTTCATATCTTTTAATGACCTACTGATCATTGAATCATTTAACATCCAACAACATTCGGAGCCAGTAATCCAGCATTAGGATTAAGAAATTGAAAAAAAAAAGCCAGGGACATGTACATGTAATTAAAATTCGGAAGCTGTATTCATTCTAGTAAATTACATTAGAATTAAAATTTACATACAAAACTTTATTATCCCCGGACCTGCACTGAACTTAGTATATCATTACAGAAGTAATATTTAACTCAAACTAGTGAACCCGATAGAAAAAGCTTCCATTTATGTAGCTCTCTCCAGGTAGCCATAGTATCGACAATCAGACAGCGTCCTCTGCAATTGCAAATCCCTGCGGAACCCATTGATGAAAGCTTCTGCAGCCTTGTCAACATCTTCTTGAGAAGTATTTTCTGATTCTTTCTTGCCACTACTTACTGCTGCTGAAGCCGGTCGAGCCCCAGCCGCATGTTCCAGTGGCTTCTTCATTGGC
>LPNX010049149.1:489283-519491 GCA_001517045.1 Pseudotsuga menziesii | reverse complement strand
CCCCCCCCCCCCCCCCCCCCGCCTCTTAACTAATGTAATGTTGGGCCATGAGCCACCCCATAGACCGTTTGGATGGAATATTGGCAGTCTAAATGGTATTGTAATGGGATAAGGATGCCATTACTCTTTTTTACTCTCGTACCAAATTAGTTAAGCAAAAATGCATATGTTTTTAACACATATGCAATATGAATCGGATATGCGATATGAATCGCATTTGCGATATAGCGCATATGCGATATGAATAAGCTATAACACATATGCATTTTTTTTAAATTAAAAAAATAGGTGGGAATAAGGTTTGGCACTATGTTCGAAAATAGCTTCGAACTACTGAACCTATTGGCTAGGAAAAATAAACCAGGGCTATTTCTTGTCTTTTAGAACTCTATCAATATTCTCAATTTCGATGGTGTGTTTTGCTATGACAGACACAATATTTTTTATGAAAATTTAGATATTGTAGAGTACAATCTTACGATTCTGAATATGTAATTTTTTCCTTCAAAAGTATGTTTTATTTATTTATTATTATTTTTCTAAATGACATGCATTAGTTTTTTAAAATAGATACATCGATTGTTTTTTATATAACTTTTGATTTCCTTCACCATTTCCCAAGAAAACTATATGGTGCACTAGATGAAAGCAAGATCTATGATCTTATATATAGAAACCAAGGATTTCATTAATTTTTTCCCCTAAAGTGTTCCACCTGCACAAAATGTTTTCATTTCAAGCTTTTCTGACTTCAATAATTAATAATAAAACAATTAATTCATGAAAAATTCTGAATAAATAGTGTTGCACTAGGCCCATATGTCGTTTATATGTCTGCAATATTTTATCCCAAATTGACATCATTTACCTCATATATTGCTGCACCCGCACAAACATATATGTTATGATGTGCTGAAAATTTGAAAACCCAATTTCACAGAAACTAATTTTATAATCATTTACACACATTTTGTCTGCATACATGCTATATATTATGAAATCTGATTCAATTACCTATCTTTTGTCTTTTTACTTCATCTTCAAATAAGTTAGGGAAGTACCCCTAATTGTCACCTAAAGTCATATTTTCTAGGTTTTTCCAGTATTATGTCGCATCTAAAGTGTCTTTAAAGGAGTCCATGATTGTGCATCACCCATGGAGCCTCTCTCGCCCAAGGTCTCATATCAATTGACAACTCTGCTCCTTTCCATTAGCCTATCCCCTGACCTTTACAATGTCCCTCACCCACTTATTGATTACCTATTAATGAACACCTACAAGCCCCAACCCAAAAAGGTAATTGACAAGTGGACTTCACCCTCCCTCCATTATTTCTCGTCCTCCACTACTTTCAATAGCACTCACCTCAGGCTTGATTATTTGCATAGCTCGCATGCTCCATCCCATCTCCTCCTAAGTACGATAGCTTCTCAACGAAGCCTTTTATGCCTCCCTCTCTCCATTGGCTTTCCATCGTTTCATTTGTCTGTAAATCCCCTCTTCAAAGAAGAGTGCCCTCTTGTCATTTTGGGTTTCAGAGGAGGGCCTCTCCCTTCTACCGACCATCCTCTGTTGTAATTATTTCAGGCTCTGTTTGATACTTTGGTGGATTATGTGCACAGTGGGGATAATAGAAGTTTCATCCACGCTATCTCTTTGAGCACTCACCATAATCTTCTCCTTGCAATTGAGAGTTCTTCCCTGTCAAGCTCGGTGAATTTCAACAGCTTGTTGAACAGTGATAACCATGAACGATAGTTCCTTTCTGAAGGCAATTTCTTCCTGGGTTATCAGTATTATCTTTTGGGGCAAGCTCAGTTAGGTTTTTCTCTCTATGGTTTTAGAAAATCCCAGGACTTTAAGCCATTTGGTTGCCCTTCCACAGACAGATTTTTGTCTTTCTTTGCTTTTGTTCTCAGCAGTTTGTCTAGACTCAATTTAAACAGCAATCGTGATAGTTATACCGATCAGTCTCTTCAGTTGGAAATGGACCGTAGAAGGAATGAAGAAGGGTTTATTGACTTGAAGATTAACATACAATGCTTGTATGAAATTGTGTCTATTGGAATTTCTGATAGCAGAGAGGTTGTTAAAGAGGTCAAAAAGCTTATTGATGAGGTAAATTACCTCTCATACCAGACTAGCAACCACGATGGAAGGATTAATGACAATGAGATGAATCTCAAGGAAATTATGGGTAAAGTAGATTGTATTCAGGAATACCTACAGCTGTTGGTCCAGATGAACCACGGAAGTTATGTCCAAGAAAATCCAGGAGAAGCAAACCAGAAGGAGGAGGAATCAATAACCCAACTTGTGGGTCAATCAAGCAAACCAAAATGATCCTCTCAGGAAATGTTTTTTTGCATTTTACTTAATCAGCAGTTTGTTTGTAGTTATCCTTTGTCTATAATTATTCAAAATAGTAGAACTCTCTTCGGCTTGTTAAGGTATCCTGTAGGGCAAAGTTTTGTTGTTTTTTCTTCAGAACAATCAGAATGTATAAGTTGTTGTCTTTTGTACTGAATGGTTGTGCATAGCCTGTTTAATATAATCTATTTTAAGTTTCTGTTAAAAAAAATCGAATTAATAAAACTTTAAACATTAAATTAATTAATAAAACAATAAATATTAAATAATTAATAAAAAACTGTGGTTAGGTATATATGCATTTAGATATTTAAGTCATCTTAGATTTTGGACTTCTTTGAACTTGTCAACAATATTAACCTCACTATAACAAGTGTACACCAGGGATTCATTTCATGGTCGTGGTATCTTCTTATGCTTATACGTATCTAGATTAAGATTTAAATAAGCTTTTAAGCTGTTTTTAAATAAAAGGGTAACAATTTCTTTTTTGTTTTTATTATAGGTCAGTTTTTGTTTTGTGTTGATTAAATAGTATTTGGTTTAGTTGTTTTCCTAGTTGTTACTCTTTTCTTTAACTACCACTTACTTGAAGCTTGTTAAGTCTATAGTTGTTTAGATATTATCTCAGATTTTGGGCTTCACTAAGCTAATAAACAAGATTAACGGAGGGTAACAAGTGTATAACCATGGTCATATTTTATTGTTATGCTTAAATGCATCTTAATTAAAATTTTTAAATAAGGTTCAATTAAGCGTTAATGAAAGGGGTAACAATAATATTTTTGTTTTTTATTAAATAGTATTTGTTTCGTATTTATATTAACTAATTGAATGTTTATATTGTACTATACCAGCATAGATTCATCTTAAACCTGGATCTAAAAAGCAGTGAGAGGGATCCAATTTCTTTAGGTGTAAGTTATTTTTATCTTAAATTTTTAAATGTTCAAAAAAAAATCACACCTCAAACATTTCTTTAGGTGTAAGTGTTTTTATCTTAAATTTTTAAATGTTCATAAAAAATTACACCTCAAACATTTTGATCCCTTTAGTGTTTGTATCTTTTAATTACTTTTCATTTAGTTTTATTATTGGGTTTTTATTATTTGATCAATTAGGCCACATGCTTTTCTCCATATACTTTTTTGTTTTAACAAAGGTGTTGGTGTAGTGTTATGTTAAACACACATTGATCTCATCAATGTTATTTGGATGACACTCCTTTATTATAATCAATAATTCATAATCAAATATATCAAAATTCTACTCTAAAGCCACACCAAAATATATCTAAATTTTATTTTAAAAAATGATTTATTATTATTATGATGAATTATAAAGAAAGTTAGTTAATTTAAATTATTTTAAAAGTAATTAAATAAAATAAAATAAAAGGGTTAGCATCTTGTGAGAAGGTTGAATATTTTTTTAAAAAGAGTTTAGCATTTTGAGTAATCATTAACGGTTAATATATATTAAAGAGAATAAAAAGACAAATGAATTTGAAAAAGAAAATTAAAAAAAATACAAACCATCATTTTCTAAAGAACAAATCTAGTAAATTAGCATATATCTATTTAAACCTAGATTTATCAAACACCCACAAGGATTTAATTTATGGATTTATGTTATTTTATTTTATTTAAGTCCACATATAATTTATATTTTTCATTTTTTATTTTTAATATTTTTTATGAATATCTTGAATATTTTTATCTTAAATATTCCGTGTCTTGATTATTTTTATCTTGACTATTTTCTCGTACATTTTTTATATGTAAAATGCATGAAAATGTCTTGAATATCAATGATACTCGACGCAGTGGGAAAAAAAAACCAGTAACATATTTTAGGGTTAGATTCTCTTATTTTTTAATGGAAAAAACCATTGAACGAAAACTAGTGAAGTATATAACAAATGATTTAACAAATGATTTTTGTGTTTAGTAAAGTGTTCCATTCTTGGGATCTTAAAAAAAACATTAACAAAGTCTACTTTCCATTCTCTTACTCTTGAATTCAAAAAACCCTAAAGTGCAATTGAATGATACAATTATATGCCAAGGTGTATATATATTGATTGTAGCTTAATTACCCAAAACCGATAAATGATAGTAAACCATATGATTATGTACCACTGCACATATATTGAAAATATATTGATTGGAGTGGCTGCAACCAACCATTTAGTTATATTTTGTTTATAGTTAAGGACTCACTATTTAGTAAATGAAACATAATAAAAATTTTAATTTTAATTTTACTTTTAATAGAAATTTTTTTTTTTGAAAAATATACTTTATACACTTTTTTTTAAATAATAAAATTTGAAATTTTCAAAAAAATTTATAAATTACATATTAGTATAATATAATATGTATAATAATTTAATTTAAAATGAAAAACAAATTAATTGCAAATAAAATATGTATAATAATTTTAATTTTAAAGGAAAAATAAATTAATTGTAACATAAAACATAAAAACATCCTAATTTTAAACAAAATATATAAATTTATTTTAATACAATGTTTATAAACATAATATGTTTTTTTATTTCTCAAATTTAAATTTTAAATAAATATTTTATCTAATACCAAATAACAACAGGTCATTACAAAATAAATAAATTAATTTATAATATAAGAATGTTTCAATTCATTCACATGTTTAACTATATTAATTATTAATAACTTGTCATTAAAAAAAAAAAATTCAAAATATAAGAATGTTTCAATTCATTCATGTGTTTAGATTATATTAATTATAGTAAATTTGGATATGAATTTTAAAGATTTGATTTAAGGATATAGTTATCAACTATATATTTAAATTATATTGATTATAATAAATTTTAATATGGATTTTAAAATATATTGATTATAGTAAATTTTAATATGGATTTTATAGATTTAATTTAAACGCATAGTTATCAACCATATGTTAATTTCTCATGTGTTTAGATTGAGTAGTTTTTGTTTGAAATGATTTTGGATACAAAATGGACATGTCTGTCCATATTTATAGGAGTGGTAATGTAATGTCCCTATTATATACCCCTAAGAAAATTGTTGGTTGTAAATATATGTTGTACTCACTTTTCTGGCGAAGAGCTCAAGGCCAAGGCCCCACCAGTAAAAGTGATGAAAATTAAATACGTTCTAAGTTCCAAGTTGGAGGCTTAGGATGTGGAAATGGTTATCGACAGGGAATTCGAGCCTATGAAGGTAAAAGAGTAAGGATCTCGTATTTTTATTACCTTAGTCAGCCCAAACTAAGCTACCACAGCCTAGCCTTTAGCTCCAGGTGTGATTGAGCTGTCATAGAGGCTAATTTACTTCTTTTAACTTCTTCATGAAAAAGGGGCAAATAGGGGTGGAAATTATTTTTGGTGCAGATATATTATATATAAGAATATTATATATAATAAGCAAGAAAATAAGCTCCATATACAAATAGATATGTGAATGACATATGCATAATAAATGGGCACTATATTATGCATGTATATTTAAATAAATATATATATATATATGTATTGAGGAGAGTATCATAAGTACATATATATATCTATCAAAAGAGAGCCCCTCTATAATTTATATAAAGGGTCCTTACTCAAAATCAATGCCCCATACTTGCGGTAGAGGCTATGAGGAGAACAATTACATACATGTATATATATATCTTGATGGAGCACCATAATAAAATGACCTCCAACTTGCAGCAGAGATTATTACAGGCTGCAGCGGAGATTATTACACATAATAATTTTGATGTTATGCCTATTTTGAATTATCTTAGTTATATTTGACTGCGGACAGTCAACCGTCATCAAATCCCGGTTTTATAGCCACCTATTTCGCAGGCGTTGTTGAATTCTCTGAAGTATACTGACCATGGACGTTGAGCTGCTATTAATTATCCCGATTCCTAGCTCTTGATTTGGGGAGGCGTTGCAGAATCCTCTTGATTAGGCTGACTATGATTATGAACGTTGCGCAGCCATTTATTACCCAGACTGTAAGCCATGAAAGGGGGGGAGTGCGTTATGGAATGGGGATTTTACACCTCTGCATGGTTACTCTCAAAAGGGGGTGAGCAGCATCTCCTTGGGGGGGGGGAACACCGGCTAGTAGCAGCAGCTTGTGTGCTACTTGCAAGATGGCAGTGTTATGGGCAAAGAATCAAATGGATAGAAATGCATCCAAGGACCAATTTATGGCATGTCTCGATCAGCGTTGTGCCCATCTGTCAAACCCCAATACACAAGTAGCTGTGGATTGTAATAACCTATCAAGCATGCCAGTGTGCCATTTAGAATGGGTGAAGTTGGTTTGGGAATTGCCAGTGTTCTTGAGAAAATGAGGGGGAACGTGTGCGGGATGGTATTGACTTCTGAGTCTAGTGACATTCCGTTTTATGGAAGGGATCCTTGGGAAGTAATTCGAAGGAGGATTGCGCCCGCAGTTCCAGTCAAGGCTTCGATAGGGTTTTCGGCTCTCCTTGTTTAGAGGTAACGCAGCTTGAATAAAAGATTGAACAGTTGCCTTATGTGTGAGTTAAAATTCTATTATTATTTAGTTCTATGGGTATATGTGTTTATGAGCTGATATTTTTAAGGTATTCCACCCCTATCAGTACAGAAGCCCGATGATGAGAAAGCCTTTGCATTCCATCGAAGATGCTTCTTTAACCATGAAATGCTTAGCTCTGGGACGACCTGTCTAGATTTGGCTAACCTCCGATCTGAATCACAGAGAGACGCCGATGACTGAGTTTTTTTTTTAGAGCAGGCAGCCACGACCCTGAATAGCTTTAAGCTGTCGTCTAGATCGTGCCAGTTGTTTGGCAGCGCCGATGAATATATTACAGTTTAGGATTAATTCTTTGTCCCAGCGTGTGGAATGAGTAAATCCTGTAGAATGCGGTTTTGCGTCCTTTAAGGTAATAAGACCTGCGGCTGTCATACTACCCGGCTTTTCTTAGATAATCAAAATTTGGTAGCTCATCCATAACAATTAAGGCGATTTCCAGCATTTTTGATATTTTAACTTAAGCCACGAGATATGGTGATCGGCTGTTGGGTGTTTTGTTTCCCAGCCTTATTTTTGGTCTCACGGACTGTTTTTTTCCGTGGATGGGGATTAGTGTAAGCATCTCTGCCGATTTTAAGAGAATAGATACTTTCAGCAGATTTAGATCCCCAAACACATTTCTGGCGATTTTGGTGTAATGAATACCGCCTGTTGATTCAAACCTCCAACCACGTTGGCTCCTCTTGGTCTGTTCTGGCCCAGGTTGTCTGGGCGACTTCATCCCATAGGGGGGGTGGCTGGGATGGCTTTTAGAGACCCAAAGATCCTCCACCTAGGTTTCGAGCAGATCTGTAGACGAGTCGTATTCTTGCAGGAGGCTTCACCTTGAGATGTATTTATGGGTTTGAAGGTTGCAATTTCCTTTTGGGTTCTGAATGCTAGGGCTAAGGAATGGGTGCCTCTTTAGATTTGGTTATTGATCTGAATGAATGCTGCTATGTTGTAATGATACCTTTTGAATCTGAATGCGCTTATGTTTTTTTAATATTGCCTTTTGGATCTAAATGTTAGGGGCTAAGCAATTCCTAAATCTTGAAATTTGATCATGGATTGAAAGTTGCTATGTTTTAATAATCCCTTTTAGATCTAAATGCTAGGCGCTAAGGAAATTGTGCACTGAGTGACTTGATCATTCGATGGAACTGTTACGTTTTTAATAATGCCGTCCCTGGAACTGGATTTCTATGTGCTAAGCAATAATTTCCTCAGAGAGAAAGTTCTTGATCTGAACTGTCATTCTTGTTTGGGTCTGATCTGAATGTCAGTGTTGTGGCTACGGTTTCGTGGCTGCAAGTTCCTATGTGAGACTATATGTCCATTATGCTTAGATTTCTTAGTAGAGCTACTCCATGGCTGCGAGTTCATTTGGGAACTCTCTATCCATGCCTGATTTTGTGTTAATGCTTAATGTGATGCTCTCAGTGAGAGAGTCTGCAAGATAAATGGAAGGATGTATGGAAACATCAATGTTACTGATTGTAACCTCTTAAATAATAAAATGTCACAGGAAAGTGACAATATTGGTGGACGTAACCCCAGAGACGGGTGAACCACGTACATGGGTGTCTTTGTTATTGTGTCTAAACTTTGCATTGTTCCTTGTGTTAAATTATGTGCTGGTAACTTTGTTATGCATCTTGATGGTCTATATATTTGTGTAAATTATGTGCTTGTAACTTGTTAAGCATCTTGACGATCTATATATTTCGTAGAAGGATAAACAAGGAGGTATTACGGTCTCCTCAATCCAAATTGCAATCATGCAAAGACATCTTAAGTTTGAACGCAGGATGACTACACCACTTAAGTCACAAACGACAATGTATCAAATCGACGAATATAATAAAATGGGAATGCTGTCTAGTTATGCTCTTATGTTTCATTCATATTTAAACAATGGTTAGTTCTTCATAACAGATTCATTTGCGTGAATAATAGAGTATCATGATAGCCGAAACTATGGGAAAATGCCAATGGATAAAGGAGTGGGTTAAATTACTTAAGAGACCTTACTTTTAGTGGCAAGTTCGTAAACCTTGAAATATGGTGGAGGCAAAATTTTCATGTTTCCTTTGAAGTTCTCATGTAAAAGCAGCCGCTAACATGATCTCTTTCATTGAGTAGTAACAGCAAACATATATTTTACCTCTTGTACACACATAATGGCATTCTGGTACAGCAGGTACACTACAGGTAACATGTTGATGATATCTCTTTAATAAACAACATACTACAAAGTAATTTCTGTTATCATGAATATGTATGACGCGCCATTCTCTTTTTGCATATATATTTTCTTTGGATTTAACACTTATCCTATGGAAGTATTTAACTAAATAATAATATAAAATGTATACCGGTGGATTCCTTTCTTTCTCCAATATCCATATAATCTTTGAATGATACGAATGTCAATCACATGTAATGCACTTTATGAGATTTGTCCCGCAGTTTTCTTCAGTTGTGAGAAAAATCGGAAAGTTAAAAAACGAATTGACGATCTTCGCATTGACCATTGTATTTTATTCACTTTCAATATAAAGAAAGCATCACTCGGAAGGAGGGCAGAAGACTCCTAAAATTAAAGGCACCAAATAACTTGAAGGATTCTTCATAGAAAGGAGAAATGGCAGCTTTCTTCACTACATTGTAACGGTAATGGGACAGTTTTCCCTGGTCCCTTTTTCTTTATACTGGATTAGTTAGTGATGTTATATTTCTTGAGTGCTCCGCTTTTTAAAGGGTTTTTAACCGAGCTCCGCAAATGTTCATAATAAGTAACATGTCTGAATAGTTTTTTATAATTATTAATATGTGGAGAGTAAATATAGTTGTTAAATTTCTATTTTATTCTTTTAATTTTTAATATTTTAAACATTATAAATAAAAATAAAAATTTATAGTATAAAAGAAATAAATAAAAATAAAATTTATAAATTAAGTATAGATATCTTTTAAACCCACATTTAGTAAGCATAAGGAGATTCAATTTTTTGAATTACATCTTTTTTTATTTTAAATTGTTTAAAATAAAAGTTTACACTTAAGAAATTGGATCCTTCTCTTTGTTTTATTTTCTTAATATGTAATAAATCGTATATATAAAAATTAAAACTTATGTTGTAAAATAAATAAAATATATATAAGGAAAAATAAATTAAAGTAATCCCATAAATATATTTTAAATCCAAATCTGTTAAACATAAGAAAGATCGACTTTCTTGAAATCTAATTTTTTTATCTTAAAATATTAAAAAAAATTACAGTTAAGAAACTGAATCTCTTTATGTTTAATAAATCTAATAAAATTAGAGTTAATAAAATTTTATACAAATTTAAATCCTTGCTCATAATTTCACATGATTTTTCATTCACAATTAAAATCATAATATCACTGCATTCACAATTGACAAAATGTCAACATCATTTTCATAATATTAATTTACTCATCATATAATCCATATGTAAGATAATTCTTCTTAGGTCATATCACATCAATAGTTAGTTGTTTCACACATGTCCAGGTCATCCGTAACCGGATCCCTAAACAAATACATCCATAGAGAGTTTAGATCTCAAAATAATCAATAGTTAGGTCATTTGTCATAGAATGCCCTCAAAGAATACCAGTAGTAATCTAAAAATGTCTAGGATAAAATGAGCTATTAGTATTTAGAATAATTATATTAATTTCATTTTTATCGGAAATAAAAATTTGGATGGGTAATTAAATTAGGAGCTAAATTGTTGTATTTTGGATTAGTTATTAGTTGGGTTGACTAAAATTAATATTTATGGCAAAATGAAAAGTTTTGTAAGTACTCAAAACAAAATTTCTTATTATAGAGTTAGTATTACTATACAACTAATATTTGATGCCTGGTTAAGGAAATTAACGCGACTTTGTCGTTATTTTTTTTAAGTGAAATTTTTTGTTCATTTATGATTAAAGAATGGATCAATTTAATATGTACTTAAATACAGAAAAAATAGAAGGATGGGTTGTCTTGGTGCCCATTACACATACTTTGCACACTCCTTTATGTTTTGTCTAAAGCTCTAGTATACCCATCACCACTTTTCTTATGATCGGTAATTCATTTTAGTGTATATATACAAGTGTATTATGCCATAGTTGTTACACCTAAATATTGTCATTGTAATGTTATGAGATGGGTATCCCATGGTTATCTCTAATCCCTCAAAGTATGGGGTGAAGAAATGAAGGAAGGAGGATTATCCCTTATTTTTCCCCGATCTAAGCCACCACCACACCTTGTCAATGGACAACAGGTGGTACCTAAGATGGAAATGCATGTTTCTCATTAGAAAGGAGTTGTGCTTACACTTGTTTCCTTCATGCAGTAGGTGGTGCCCATTAACACTGCTTGTTCCTCTTCTACAAAGCATGGTGCTCTTCCTAAAAAAGGAAAAAAGAAGTGTCTTGAAGAGGCCTTCGTGGAACCTCATCCCTAAAAATATGGACAAGTGGAGATCGAATTCCCTTAAGCTTAAAATGATCCGACAACCTTCTCCTTTGAATCCTCAACCCATCCTTTCAATTATGTCCTTTAAATAGTGGCTCACCCCTCATGGGAAAAGGGAGGAAGTTTGTGTTAAAGTATCAAGACTCTGGCCAAATAATCCCAAGCCTTGTTGGATTCATTAGAGGCAAGGTCAAGCTCGAGTCAAGGTCCCATTGGTAGAAGATCACAACACCAAGGATTGGTTGTGATCTCTCCCTATTTGATTATCAATACAATCATTGTTTTCTTTCCCATAAACACTTTCTATTTCATTGTAATTATTAATTTATTGTCAACAGAGAAATTAAGATTATCTTCTTACTATCATGGGATATTTTTTCTTTTATGTCTATTTCAGGTCCATTCATCGCATAGATCAAGCACAACAAGTTCAGACTGTCAGATCCTCCTATCAAAAGGTACAAGAGGAGTTAATTCAAGTGATCTATATCACTAGGTAAAGTTTATTTGCATTGTAGTGTGTTTTGTTCTAGATATGAAACAATCATACTAGGGAAACAACCTTTGTGTGCATTGGATGAGATTTTATGTAAAAAAAAGTGGCGACTCCACTAAGGAGTTTGAATTCCTGGTCTTTTTTAGATTAGAGCAGTAATCGTAATAGTTAACTTTTAACTATGGAACTATTTTATCATGTTTCAAGCTTATTATGTAGCTTTTGTTGTTAAAGATTTCAATAGATTTATAGTTCTCTTGTGTACATTGAATTAACATGATTTTCAAGTTGTAGCCATAGAGAATTTGTTCCAATGGTGGAAAGAATTAGAATAATTTTTGGAAGACAATTATAGTGAAATCAATCTACATATGCACATATTTTATAGATTAGGTTTCTTATTTGGAAGTAATGAACTAAACTAACCTTGTTTCTTTCTCAACAGCTGACTCTGGAGACCATACCAAATACCCTACAATCATGCTTAAGAGAGATCATTACATTCAATGGATCATCATCTGACTAGCATATTGCAGGTTTCTTATCTATGAGTATAGTATTCAGTATCAGGAGGTTCCTAGATTACCAAGAACCTTCTAAAAGCATATGCGTTCCTGGAGTTTTATCATAGGGTCTTCACTCATTCAAACTATGCCATAGCACCTTCATTCATAGGATATTAAAGAATACCCCTAATTTCATTAGATATTGATAAATACATACCAAAATCCATTTGTTGAGCCCCCTCCCAATACATAATTCAAATTAAAAATACCCAATTTTTACAAGATATCCTCTATTTTTACTAGATACCCCTTGTTATAGCCCCCAATATCTATAAATCCCCCTACCCCACTTCCCACTCCCCCAATACCTACAATATATCAACCTTTTTCTTCACATTTTAAAACCCCCCTTTATGAATTAATGCGATAATATATTGGTCAAGAAAATGAAGCCCCCGTGAGTTTGTTAAAGGTTTGAATAATGACTCATGGACATATACATGAATACTCATGTATAGGAAATGTAGGATTAAGTGTGTGAACATAAGGTAAACTATGCACTTTTGTATGTACATTATTGTGATTATTAGTAAAGGGACCGGTCTCTTGTCTGAACATAAGGTAAACTATATACTTTTGTATCCACTAACAAAGCTAGAGTCATAACTCATTTGAGAGGCATTGACAGGGTAAAAGCATAAAATCCAATTCAATATCAAAACCCAATAGTGTCCCTAGTTGGAAAACTCCCAACAATTCAAGATCTAATGGCAAAGTACAAGCACTATAACAACTTTGGAAACCTAATCTACATAGATTATGGTTCCATATAAATAATGTAAATAGTTTTTTAGTTTTAAATAAGAAGATAAAGAGAATTCAAGAAGTCCAAGGGCCCGTTGGAAAATGAAACTCAATGATCATTTTCTTATGTTTAAATAAAGCATATGTAAGCAATAAAATTTAATCCTTCAAAAGTTATTACTATGTAGTTAACAAATATAATTATATTTGTTAGTTCAAAAATTAATTTGAGATTATTTTTAATAAATGTAATCATTATTTTTTTTTATATAAATTAATACTATAAATGGCAATTTCACTAAGTATAAAGTTTTAATGTTAACATTAACACTTCTCCTCATATTTGTATTTCATGACTGTTAATATTCATAGGTTCACATTTTTATTATTTTATTATAAATTGAATTTTGAAAGTACTTTCTCTCCACCCATTTTTCTAAGAGAAGATTATCATTTTTCTATATAATAAATTATGAATAATATCTAGTATATGATAATATCAATAATGTAATAATGAAGAAAATTTCTTACATACTTAATGTTAACATAGCCACTTAACAAGAGCATTATATCTCTTATAAAAATTGAACCTAAGTGGAGAGGGTAACAATTATTCCTCCCAACCACCCAAGTTACATCCAATGAACATTAAGGAATATGTGCATTCTATCAACTTATAACATAATAAGTGCATTCATATGATAGTAAAGAATACCCTTAATTTCAACTAAAATGCCCTACTACATATATCATCAGAAGTAAAATGCATGAATACATATTTAATATCAATGATTATCCACCTAGTGGGTTATAGAAAATTATTCTCATGCTTAGTGAAGTGTTTCATTCTTGGGATCCAAAAAAACACATTTACATAGTTTCCAAAGCCACAATTGAAAGATGCCAGTATATGCCAAGGTGTATATATAATGATTGTAGCTTGATTAACCAAAACCAATAAATGATAGTGAACCATATGATTATACACCAATGAACATATATTGATTAGAGTGGCTGCAACCAACCACCATTTCCTTTCATTTTGTTTATAGTTAAGGGCTCAATATTTAGTAAATGAAACATAATAAAAATCTTAATTTTAATTTTAATAGAATATTTCATTTTTTGGAAAAAATATATCTTATACATTTTTTTTTCAATAATAAAATTAATAAAATATTACACATTAGTATAATAAAATATGTATAATAATTTTAATTTAAAATAAAAAACAAATTAATAGTAAATAAAATATGCATAATCAATTTAATTTTAAATGAAAAATTGTCACATAGAACATAGAAACATTCTAATTTTAAACAAAATATATAAATTTATTTTAATACAATATTTATAATCATAATATATTTTTTATTTTTCAAATTTGAATTTTAAATAAATATTTTATATAATACCAAAGAACATGTAGCTACAAAATAAATAAATTAATTCATAATATAAGAATGTGTCAATTCATTTACATGTTTAAATTATATTGTTATATTAATTAATGATAACTTGTCATTACAAAAATAAATAAATAATTCATAATATAAAAATGTTTGAATTCATTTATGTGTTCAAATTATATTAATTATAATAAATTTGGATATGAATTTTAGAGATTTATTTAAAGATATAGTTATCAATCATATATTTAAATTATATTGATTATAGTAAATTTTAATATGGATTTTATAGATTTAATTTAAAGGTATAGTTATCAACCATGTGTTAATTCCTTAGGTTTGTGTTTTTATCACTTATTTTCATAAACATATATCGGATAGATACTTGTTTGTTGGGTAGTTTTTTTTTCGAAAAGATTTTGGATACAAAAAAACATGTTTGCTCGATATTTATAGGAGTGTTGTTTGCATGGTAACATGTTGAGGATATCTCTTTAATAAACAACATACTACAAAGTAATTTCCTTTATCATGAATATGATAGTTGTTTTTGCATCACCCACCATTTTTTTTCATATATATTTTCTTTGATTTTAAGACTCATCTTTTGATTTAACACTTATCCGATGGAAATAGCGACTTAAATAATAGCATAAAATTTATCCTGGTGGATTCCTTTCTTTCTGCAATATCCATCCAATCTTTGAATGATACGAATGTCAATCACATGTAGTGCACTTTATGAGATTTGTTCCACAGTTTTCCTCAATTGTGAGAAAAATCGGAAAGTAAAAACCGAATTGACGATCTTCGCATTGACCATTGTATTTTATTCACTTTGTATATAAAGCATCACTGGAAATGAGGGCGGAAGACTCCTAAAATTAAAGGCACCAAATAACTTGAAGGTTTCTTCACAGAAAGAAAGAAATGGCAGCTTTTCTTCACTACATTGTAACGGTAACGAGACAGTACTTTACTATGCTCAATCACCCTTTTTCTTTTTCGTGGTCCCTTTTTCTTTATATTGGATTAGTTAGTGTTTTTTGGGGAGTGCTCTGCTTAGTGGGTTTTTAACTGAGCTCCGCAAATGTTTATAATAAGTAATATGTGTGAATAATTTTTTATAATTATTAATTTGTGAAAAGTAAATATGGTTTATATATATCTTTTTTGACCAAATAAAAACAATAACCTGAATATTGAAAATGGAAAACCTAAAATGTTAAAAGGTTGAATATGAGCTGCAAAAACATGTATACGCATTTTTAGTCTATGAACTCATATTTTTGTATGTTCCAAGGAATGGCTGACTGTTTGTTGTTTGTTATTTCAGGTTTTAATTTAAAATTCAATTTCTGAAAGATTATACAATCCAATTCTGAAAAATTGAATTCCACTGTGAGGTGTTTTTCATTTAATAAAAAAATATCGTTTTAAATGTTGTAAAAATTCTTACTTAAATATCTCTTCATATCTTTTAATGACCCACTCATCATTGAATCACTCAACATCCAACATTCGGAGCAAGTATTCCAGCATTCGGATTAAGAAATTGAAATAAAAAAAGCCAGGGACATGTACATGTAATTAAAATTCGGAAGCTGTATTCATTCTAGTAAATTACATTAGAATTAAAATTTACATACAAAACTTTATTATCCCCAGACCTGCACTGAACTTAGTATATCATTACAGAAGTAATATTTAACTAAAACTAGTGATCCCGATAGAAAAAGCTTCCATTAGCCATAGTATCGACAATCAGAAAGCGTCCTCTGCAATTGCAAATCCCTGCGGAACCCGTTGATGAAAGCTTCTGCAGCCTTGTCAACATCTTCTTGAGAAGTATCTTCTGATTCTTTCTTGCCACTACTTACTGCTGCTGAAGCCGGTTGAGCCCCAGACACATGTTCCAGTGGCTTCTTCATTGGCTTCGCTTGTTTCTGTTGTCGATTAATCTCCTCTTCTTTCTTGTGGCCGTCTGCTCTACCTCCACTTACCACTTTGGATAACCACTTCCCACGCATCGCCATAAAATCTCAAATACGAATTACTGATGATAACAAACAATTTGCTTACTTAACAAGAAAACCCTGAAAACAGAGTAGAGAGGTTGAGAAAAAAAGACACTCACAAATTCAAAACAAAGTCAAAGACGTCACAAGTAAGCAGAATGAACGATTGAACGCAATAAACGATTATGTCTCCGTAGGCTTTACATAGAAGGCAAGAAGTACATTGGCTCTGGTTCTTGCCTACAACAAGCCGTTGAGATATTCGATTCCTTGATGGCGACAGTTCTCTCTAGCGTCATCAAATATTATTAAAGATACTTCTCCGCGTTTTGATTGGCTGACCGCAGGCTACTGATTTCCAATTTGCCTTATAGCCAAGTACTTTCGGTGTTTAGAAACCGACTAAGACAAGCTCGTATCAAATCAACGAGTGGGTGAATGCAACATGTGAGAAATTGATTTGTTAGAGGGCACAGAAATTATCCGTAAAACCAATTTACACAAGCAAATTCCACTCATTCAATGGAAATAGTTTGCAGAAAAAATTCGCATCTTTGAATGGTGCGCAAGTTAATACAATTTTTCTTTGTCAGAGTGGATTGAAAACTGTTCGGAAGGCAGGCGGAAAACCCTGACTCAATTTTTTTTTATTACTTGGGCTCGAAGCAAATCAAATTCTTAGGCGGTCGTCAATAGATGAGAACGCTGCGAATCACCTTTAAAACAAAAAATTATTTATAACATTGCATCCTGCTTGGGTCAACTACACACTCAAAAAGAAAATCAACTACACAATCAAATTAACTTCTGACATATACTTCTTTTTAGTTATCAAAGTTGTGTATGATTATCGAAGTTTTATTTTTAGTAACTTCTTTTAAAACCAGTATAGATCCATTTTAACTATGGCTTTATTAAATCTCAAGAGGGATCATAATAAGTATTCTTAGGAAAATTATCAACTTGCTTAAGTAATTTCAAAATAGAGTAAATATTAGAAAAAAAAAGGCTAGTAACATTAGTAATCATATATTCAAATAGTTTTCCAAAAATTGCTTTAGTCTTTCTTTAAAAGTAGTAATGAATATTAAGAGTAGTTAATGGGTAAAATAATCCATATAAATTTTTAAAATCTAGATTTCCAAAATAAATTGGAATATGAAAAACTTTTACCATCAAATGAAGATTTTAAACATTTATCCAACTGTTTTTGAGAAATGACTTGTTTTTCTCTATAACTAAAAAAGAACGTTTACATGTTAAGGTTAACCTTGACTTCGGAATGAGCAAGAATATAAGTGGTTTAAGGCACATGGTTTTAGTGGCCCGTGGTTTCTTGCTAGTTGTATTTTCATTGAAAGAACCTTATAAACATGGTTGTAATATTCCATTGTAATGTGCCAAAGTGAGCACCGGAAATGCTCTTGGTAGCCTTCGTTGACAAATAATAAATATTGGTTTTTCCCTACCGGATTTTCTAAGATAAATCTAGTGTTGTTATTGTAATAGCTATTATTTTGTAATTTATTTTATATCTTAGGTTTTTACTCACCTAAAATTTAAATTGAAATTTGATATATAATTACATAAATGTGATTTAGAATTTAGCTAATTTAAAATTAAATTTTATATGTTCTTGGTTTTCTAATTTTTCTTTTTAATACTCAAGTCAATTGAATTTAAGTACTAATATTTTTTTTAATTATAAGCCTACAAGTTATAATTTTTTTTTAGTTTTATTATTATTATTTTTATTGAACACACATGTGCTGCTGTAGAAAGGCACAATAAAACAAACTTGTTTTTATTAGTGATTTTAATGAATATTTAAATTAACAAGACATATCTAAACTAAACTAAACTAGCATAGCCATAAGTAAAGGTTATAAGTAAAGTAATGACCAGTTACTTAATTATGTGGAAATTATTTATTGTTAAATAAATTAATATAATTACTATATCATTATAGTTATTCATATATATGGTATAATATAAACATTAATCTAATTAATAAAACTACAGAGAGGCAGGTGCAGGGGATCCTCCTTGATCCTAGAGGACAAATGGAAAAAACCTTTGTATGGGGGTTGGGCCATAAGACGAGCAATGAGGCGGAGTAGATGGTGCTTTTTCAGGGCCTCGATTTAATAGATGTAAGAGCCATTCCAAGGTTTTTAATCTCTTGGGACGCACACCATGTTATTCTCAAAATTATCATCGACTACTCCTCTGGTGATATCAAATAGAGAAGACTTTTCGACAGAATTAAGCTTCTCACCATAGGAAGCATTGAATTCTTTCACATTCTTAGAGCAAATAATGCTCAAGAGGATGCCTTGGCTAACGTTGGAGCATCTCTTGTCCAAGGCCTCATATCAATTGACAACTCCACTCCTTTCCATTATCCTATCCACTAACCTTTAGAAAGTCCCTCACCCACTTACTGATCACCCTCTTAATGTACAAGCCCCAACCCACAAAGGTAATTGACATGGTTTTCAGTGGCATTCGTTCAGAATGCAATAGTGATAAGTGCACTTCACCCTCCCTCCATTTATTCTAGTCCTCCACTTCTTTCAATAGCACTCACCTCAGGCTTGATTATTTCCACAGCTCGCATGCTCTAGCCTATCTCTTCCTGAGTATGATGGCTTCTCAACGAATCATTTTCTTTCTCCCTCCCTCCGCTAGCTTTCCATCATTTCATTTGTCTATGAATTCCCTCTCCGAAGAAGAGTGTCCTCTCGTCATTTTAGGTTTCAAAGGAGGGCCTGTACCTTCTACTAACCTTCCTCTACTACAATTCTTTCAAGCTCTGTTTGCTGATTTGGTGGATTATGTTCATAGTGGGGATAACGTAAGTTTCGTCTAGTCTGTCTCTTTGAGCACTCACCATAATCTTCATCTTGCAATCAGGAGTTCTTCCCACTCAAACTTGGTGAATTTTAGTGGCTTGTTGAACGATGATAATTATCAACGGCAGTTCCTTTCTAAAGGTAATTTCTTTGTGGGTTATCAGTATTCTCTTTTGGGGGAAGCTCAGTTAGGTTTTTCACTATGTGTCTTTAGAAAATCCCAGGACTTTAAGTCGTTTGGAGGCCCTTCTACAGGCACATTTTCATCTCTCTTTGCTTCTGTTCTCAGTAATCTGTCTAGAATCAATTTAAACAGTAGTCGTGATAGTTATACTGGTCATTCCCTTCAGTTGGAAATGGACCATAGAAGGAATAAAGAAGGGTTTATTGACTTGAAGATTAACATACAACACTTGTATGAAATCATGTCTATTAGAATTTTTGATAGCAGAGAGGCTGCTAAAGAGGTCAAAAAACTTGTTGATGAGGTAAATTACCTCTCATACCAGACCAACAACCACAATGCAAGGATTGATGACAATGAGATCAATCTCAAGGAAATTATGGGTAAAGTAGACCGCATTTAGGAAGACCTGCAATTGCTGGTCCAGATGAACCAGGGAAGTCGTGTCCAAGAAAATCCAAGAGAAGCAAACTAGAAGAAGGAGGAGGAATCAGTAACCCAACCTGGAAAACCAAAATAATCCTCTCACGAAATGTTCTTTTGCATTTTACTTAATCAACAGTTTGTTCGTATTTATCCTTTGCCTATAATTATTTGAAATACTAGAACTTTCTTCGGCTTGTTAAGGTCTCCTGTAGGGCCAAGTTTCGTTATTTGGTTGTGCACAACCTATTTAATATAATCTATTTTAAGTTTCTATTAAAAAAACTAATTAATAAAACTTTAAACATTAAATTAATTAATAAACAATAAATATTAAACTAATTAATAAAAAATTGTGGTTAGGTATATATGCATTTAGACTATTAAGTCATCTTAGATTTTGAACTTCTTTGAACTAGTCAACAAGACTAACCTCACCATAATAAGTGTACACCACGGATTCATTTCATGGTCCTCGTATTTTTTTATGCTTATATGTATCTATATTAAGATTTAAGTAAGATTTTAATTTTTTTTTAAAGAAAATGGTAACAATTTCTTTTTTGTTTTTATTATATCATTTTTTGTTTTGTGTTGATTAAATAGTATTTGGTTTGTTGGTTTCCCTATTTGTTACTCCTTTCTTTAACCAACACTTACTTGAAGCTTATTAAGTGTATAGTCTTTTAGATATTATCTCATATTTTGGGCTTCATTGAGCTAATAAACAAGATTAAATGAGGGTAACAAGTGTACAACCATGGTCATCTTATCTTGTTATGCTTAAATGCATCTTAATTAAAAAATTTAAATAAGGTTCAATTAAGTAGTGGTTATTAAAAGGGGTAACAATAATAATTTCTTTTTTTTATTAAATAGTATTTGTTTTGAATTTATGTTAACTAATTTAATGTTTATATTGTACTATACGAGCATGGATCCATCTTAAACCTGGATCTAAAAAGAAATGAGAGGGATCCAATTTCTTTAGGTGTAAGTTATTTTTATTTTAAATTTTTAAATGTTCATAAAAAATTACACCTCAAACATTTTGATCCCTTTAGTGTTTCTATCTTTTAATTACTTTTCATTTAGTTTTATTATTGTGTTTTTATTATTTGATAAATTAGGCCACATGTTTTTCTCTATATTTTTTTTTGTTCTAGCAAAGGTGTTGGTGTAGTGTTAGGTTATAGACACATTGATCTTGTCATTGTTATTTGGATGACACTCCTTTATTATAATCAATAAGCCATAATCAAATATATCAAAATTATACTCCAAAGCCACACCAAAATATATCTAAATTTTATTTTAAAAAATGATTTATTATTATTATGATGGATTATAAAGAAAGTTGGTTAATTTAAATTATTTTAAAAGTAATAAAATAAAATAAAATAAAAGGATTAGCATCTTGTAAGAATGTTGAATATCTTTTAAAAAAGAGTTTAGCATTTTCATTAATTATTAATGGTTAGTATATATTAGAGAGAATAAAAAAACAAATGAACCTAAAACATTAAAAAAATACAAATGATCATTTTTTAAAGAACAAATCTAGTAAATTAGCATATATCTATTTTAAAATTGGATTTATTAAACATCCACAAGGATCTAATTTTTGTATTTATACTAGTTTATTTTATCTTATTTATTTTAAATCCATTTATAATTTATATTTCTCATTTTTTATTTTTAATATTTTTAAGAATATCTTGTATATTTCTTGAATAATTTTATCTTGCATTTTTATGTCTTGAATATTTTTATCTTGAATATTCCCTATGTCTTGAGTGTTTTTATCTATTTTTTTTGTGCATTTTTTATATGTAAAATGTATGAATATGTCTTAAATATCAATGATTCTCTAGGCACTGGGTATAGCAAATGATTCTCATGCTTAGTGAAGTGTTTGATTCTTGGGATCCAAAAAAAAAACTACTAACATATTCTAAGGTTAGATTCTCTTTTTTTTAATGAAAAAAACTCTTGAACAAAAACTGGTGAGGTATAGAACAAATGATTTTTGTGCTTAGTGAAGTAATCCCAAAAATACAATTATAGGCCAAGGTTCATATCTATTGATTGTAGCTTGATTACCCAAAACCAAAAATACAATTATATGCCAAGGTGCATATATATTGATTGTAGCTTGATTATGGAAAACCGATAAATGATAGTAAACCATATGATTATGCACCGATGTGTACATATATTGATTAGAGTGGCTGCAACCAACCATTTAGTTATATTTTGTTCATAGTTAAGAGCTCACTATTTACTAAATTATTTAGTAAATGAAATATAATAATAATTTTAATTTTAATAAAATATTTCATGTTGCTTTTTAGAAAAATACACTTTATACACTTTTCTTTAAATAATAAAACTTGTAATCTTTGAAAAACAATAACATACTTTTTATTACACATTAATATAATATAAGTATACATTATTATAATATAATATGTGTAATAATTTAATTTAAAATGAAAAAAATAAAATATGTATAATAATTTTAATTTTAAATGAAAAACAAATTAATTGTAACATAAAACATAGAAACATCCTAATTTTAAACAAAGTATATAAATTTATTTTAATACAATATTTATAATCATAATATGTTTTTTATTTTTCAAATTTAAATTTTAAATAAATATTTTATATAATACCAAATAACAACACATTATTAGGGGTGGCAGGCACGGGGGGATTCTCTTGAATCCCGGAGGATATGTAGAACATACCTTTGCTTGGGGGCTAGGCAGAAGAACTAATAATGAAGCTGAGTGGCTGGCTCTTATCCACGGTCTTCACCTATTAAACACTAAGAAGCTTTGCAAGGTTTTGATCTTTGGAGACTCAAGGCACATCATCTACAAACTGGTCAATGGATATCCTACATGAGCAATCAAATGTCGCTGGCTATATGAAAAACCCAAGCTTCTCATCTCTAACTATTATGAGGCTTATCACATTCTTCGGCAAAATAATACAACAACAGACAACGTGGCTAATGTGGGAGCCTCCCTCCCACAAGGTCATTACAGCCAGGATGGAACCCAGCCAATCCCCAAACCCATTCCTTAAATGTGGTGTTGGAAGTCTCCTTTCCGTTCAATCACTATTTGGAATTTTTTAAAGAAGCATTTAACCCTCCTCCAATTCAATAAAAACTCTCCATCCCCCCCTCCTTCTCCTCCTTTTTTCCTTACCACCCCTTCCCTCTTGTCTTCTTCCCCTTATCCCTCCTTTCTCTTCCCCCTTCTTTCATTCCCCTTCCTCCTTCTCCTTGTTCCCCCCCCCCCCCTCCATTTTTCCTTCCCTCAGTCCACCTCTCTCCTACGTAGCTGGCCTCCACTCCATTCTCGGCGAAACCATGCATTTAATCCTCCATCCTCTCAGCACTTATCACTTAGCCGCATGGTCTCTCACTTGTCTTCTCAACACCTCGATCTCTCTAGGCATTAAAACATCCAAGACATCGGTTTATTATTATCCTCCCTTGCACGCTTGCTCTCTCTTCGGCCTTCTCCTTATGTCGTTGCCTTGCAGCGCCATGTATTCATTCTCTATTCTGGATCTCTTTGGTTCTCCTGAAAATCTGTGAATTCTTCTGAGTGTGGTAACAGGTATTGAAGGAGGGAGGCTGCAGGGCATCCCATGGCATTCTCTCCCCCTCACTCGTTCCTTTGTGAATGAGAGGCTTGCTCTCAGAGCCTTCTCCAATTGCCATTGTAATCTCTCCTCTGCGTCTTGGTCTATAGGCACTGGGTTTGGCATAAAATCCACTCATTCTGGTAGCTTACGACGAGTCTTGGACTGCCTTTGCACTGGTTGGCAAGAAGGCGCTGTGGAAACGTTGGTTTGCTTTGACAGACAAGGGGGCTCTCTCCTTTAGTGAGAACTTTCAGTGCTCAGTCGTTTCCTTAGTTTTCCCTTGGTTGAAATTTCGAACAGCGCTCTTGCTACTGGTCCATTACAAAGTCAGTTTGCTTGCGTTGAGATCTCTGCAGATTCTAGTAGAATGGCTCAAGCTGGGGATAACGCAGGCATAATGGATCTTAAGAAAAATCTGTGGCGCTTGTATGAGATGGTACCCATAGAAGTCATGGACAACAAAGAAATAGCGAGGGAAATCAAAAGTATGGGAGAAACAGTGAGTTACACTTCGTTACAAATCAGTAACCATGATTCCCAGATTGATGACAATGAAAGTAACCTGTGAGAGATGATGGGTAAAGTTGACAGGATCCAGGAAGATCTTGAGTGTTTTATCACCATGAATCAGGGAAGTATGGTCAATGGTGCAACTGTTGAAGCAGAGCGCCCAATGGAGGAAGAATCAGTTGTGCAGCCAAAACACTTCAGAGGAAACCCTTAATCTGTCTTTTTTATAATGCATACATGTTTTTCTGTCTCTTTTTATGTAAACAATATATAAGGGTATATACTGCCCAAGACGTAGCTATTTTGAAAGAACTTTGTATGCAGTTTTTTGGAAAACTCTTAGGTTAAGCCTATAGTGCTTCAATTTTGATCTGCAGGATCATCTCTCCCTTTTTTGATCTGTAATGAATGGCTGTGCACAGCCAGTTTATAAAATCATTTTTTCAATTTTTGTTAAAAAAAAAATTTAACAACACATTATTACAAAATAAATAAATTAATTCATAATATAATAATGTTTCAATTCATTTACATGTTTAAATTATATTGTTATATTAATTAATGATAACTTGTCATTAAAAAATAAATAAATAATTCATTCACATGTTTAAATTATATTGTTATATTAATTAATGATGACTTGTCATCAAAAAATAAATAAATAATTCATAATATAAAAAAATTTCAATTCATTCATGAAATTATATTAATTATAATAAATTTGGATATGAATTTTAAAGATTTGATTTAAGGATATAGTTATCAACTATATAATTAAATTATATTGATTATAGCAAATTTTAATATGGATTTTATAGATTTAATTTAAAGGTATAGTTATCAACCATGTGTTAATTCCTCATGTTTGTGTTGTTTATCACTTATTTTGATAAACATATATTGGATTGGATAGATATTTATTGCATAGTTTTTTTTCGAAATGATTTTGGATACAAAATGGACATGTTTGTTCAATATTTATAGGAATGTTATTTGCATGGTAACATGTTGATGATATCTCTTTAATAAACAACATACTACAAAGTAATTTCCTTTATCATGAATTTGTATGACCCCTATTCTCTTTTTGCATATATATTTTCTTTGATTTTACACTCATCCTTTGATTTTAACACTTATCCTATGGAAGTATTTACCTAAATAATAATATAAAATGTATCCTGGTGGATTCCTTTCTTTCTCCAATATCCATCGAATCTTTGAATGATACGAACGTGAATCACATGTAGTGCAGTTTATGAGATTTGTTCCAAAGATTTCCTCAGTTGTAGAAAAATCGGAAAGTAAAAAACAAATTGACGATCTTCGCATTGACCATTGTATTATATTCACTTTATATATAAAGAAAACATAATTTTTGAATATTTTAAAAATTATAAATAAAATAAAAATTTATAATATAAAATAAATAAAAATAAAATTTATAAATTATGTATAGATATACTTTAAACACTCAAATTTATTAAGCATAAAGAGATTAAATTTTTTGAATTACATTTTTTTTATTTTAAATTGTTTATAAAAATTTATTTACACTTAAAAAATTGGATTCTTCTATGTAATAAATCATATATTAAAATTAAAACTTATGTTGTAAAATAAATAAAAATAAAAAAAATGTATGGTAAAATAAATTAAAATAATCCGAATAAATATATTTTAAATACAGATTTATTAAACATAAGAAAAATCTTGAAATCTAATTTTTTTTTTTATCTTAAAATATTAAAAAAAAGTTACAGTTAAAAAACTGAATATCTCTATATTTAATAAATCTAAATTTAAAATATATCTACACTAGTTACTTTAATTTATTATCTAATTTGAATTTTTTAAATATTTTTAATTTTAGAAATCATAATTTTTAATAAATGACAGCTAAAAAACTTTTTTAACCAAATAAGAACAATAACTTGAATATTGAAAACGGAAAAGCTAAAATGTTAAAAGCTTGAATATAAGCTGCAAAAACATGAATATGCATTTTTACTCTACGAACTTATATTTTGGTGTGTTTAGGAATGGCTGACTGTTTCTTGTTTGTTATTTCACGTATTTTGGTATGTTTCAGGAATGGCTGACTGTTTGTTGTTTGTTATTTCACGTTTCAATATAAAATTCAATTTCTGAAAAAATGAGTTCCACTGTTAGGTGTTTTCCATTTAATAAAAAAAATATTGTTTTAAATGTTCTAATAATTCTTACTTAAATATCTCTTCATATCTTTTAATGACTTACTTATCATTTAATCACTTAACATCCAACATTCAGAGTAAGAAATTGAAAGAAAAATAGCCAAGGACATGTACATGTACATAAAATCCGGAAGCTGTATTCGTTCTAGTAAATTACAATACAAATAAAAATTTACACACAAAACTTTATTATCCCGGGACCTGCACTGAACTTGGTATATTATTACAGAAGTAATATTTAACTAAAACTAGTGATCCTGATAGAAATAGCTTCCATTTATGAAGATCTCTCCAGGTAGCCGTAGTATCGACGATCAGACAGCATCCTCTGCAATTCCAAATCCCTGCGGAACCCTTTGATGAAAGCTTCTGTAGCCTTGTCAACATCTTCTTGAGAATTAGTATTAATATACTCTGATTCTTTAATCTTACCAGTACTACTTACAGCTGCCGAAGACACTTGAGCCCGAGCCGCATGTTCCAGTGGCTTCATCATTGGCTTCGCTTGTTTCTGCTGTCCAATAATCTCCTTTTCTTTCTTCCTCTGCAATTCCAAATCCCTGCGGAACCCTTTGATGAAAGCTTCTGCAGCCTTGTCAACATCTTCTTGAGAATTAGTATTAATATACTCTGATTCTTTAATCCTACCAGTACTACTTACTGCTGCCGAAGACACTTGAGCCCGAGCCGCATCTTCCAGTGGCTTCATCATTGGCTTCGCTTGTTTCTGCTGTCCAATAATCTCCTTTTCTTTCTTGCGGTCTGGTTTGCCTCCACTTATCACTGCGGATAACCACTTTCCATGTATCCCCATAAAATCGCAAATACAAATTACTTGTTAAAACCAATTTGCTTAGTTCATAAGAAAACCCAGAAAGCAGACCAACACAATTTGCTTAGTTAAGGAGAAAACCCAGAAAGCAGACCAAGAGCTTCAGGGAAAAACTCAATCACAAATTCAAAACAAAGTCAAAGTTGTTACAAGCAATGAAAATGGACGATTGAACACAATGAAGAATTAGGTATCCTTAAGATCTATATAGAACACCAGAAGTACATTGGCGCTCGTTCTTTCTAAGAACAACCCGTTTGGCGCCTGAACAACCCAAACGCCTCAATTACAAAACTCTCCCGGGATTTTAATGAAGATATTGAACTCTCGCGAGAGATCACGCGGGCCTTAAAAACTATCACCTGAAGAAGAGGGCGGGAAAAACCCATCAACTGAACTGCCTGCTTCTGTCGCTTGGCAGATATATATAATGGGCGCCAGTTGCTCTCTGACATAAAAGCTACGCATCTCCTTCTACGTCATGGAGTCCGTCAGTGCGTGTTTCACCCTCTTATCAATTGCTGACATATGCGAGGGCTATGTACCTCGCTGAGGCCTCTTGAAGATCATGTAAGTGGGAGTGAGCTAGCTGTGGAGCAAAACTCCCTCCATCGGATCTAAGTCTGGACTTTCTTTTAAAAAAAAATCGTTAAAAACACTCTTACTGTCTTTTTTATTCTTATCATTACATGGACGGTATAATTTTGAAATTAAGGTATATATATATATAAACTTCTTATCACATTTTAAATTTAATTAATTATTATCAAAATACCATTTTGACATCACAATTATAATTATATTAATTATATTATTTAGAGATTTAAATACAATGAATCGGGATGAAATTGTAATTTTAAGATAATTAACCTTTCCACTATCCAATTTAGATCAAATTTGTTCCTTTAAAAATACAAAAGGAATAATTGAGTCTATTACCTTATATCGAAATTACCTCAAGTGTTTTGGATTTACGGAATTTCGAATCACCCTCGGGCCTCGAGTGTTTTGGATTTACGGAATTTATTTGAGTGGGTAACATGTCATAAAGTCAAGATTATTCGGTACGAAGCTTCGCCGTTGATTCGGCCGATTATACCGCCGACTTTTTCGTCTATAGCAGACGTGTCTTTATCTACCTAGACAACAATGGGCTAATCTATGAATGAATGAGACAAAAAGTAAGGAAAGTAAGGCATATGAAGAAAAAAATCTTTATTTTAATATAATTATAAGTGAGTTAATTTGTTTGTGTGATAAAAAAAGTTTTTTTGAATTTTTTTTATCTTATTATTTTGTGTCGTTGTGAAGTATGAAGTACATTTTGAATTTTGTAGAAAGATTGAGCAAATCTATAAGTGGTTTATAACTTATAACCTCAAAATTAAAAGCAATAAGCCTTATCCTATTCTCCTTATAAAAGTTGGGTTTTTCCACATCTAGAACATGGTTATGACTACGTGATGTACAACCATGTTATAAATAATATGGGAAACGAGAGACTTCCTAAAATTGCTTTAAACTCAAGTCAAAACCAACTACACCTCAAGGGGAATTGGTGCAAAGATACTATTACTTGGTTAAACCATTGGGGCATTGATGAAAATGACACTTTGCATGGTATCCATAATGTCAAAAATATTATTATGACTTTTAAGAGATAATTAAGATACTCTAAGGAAGTCATTAACCCTAAGTTGGAAGATCACAAGTATCTCTGGATAGTAACTAGCTCAAGGAGGAAAATTAATATAACCTAGAACAAACTAGCCGTTGGTCTATTCCTAAAACTCTGTGGGAAAAAAAGCGTTTATGAATAGAGAGCTTGAAAAGCTTCTCGACAATCTTTTTAAGCAAGAAACAAAATTTTAAAGCAAACCAAACCAAGTAAATACCCTTCTTAAAGTTCCATAGATCAAAGTTGATTTTAATGGACGTTAATCATCATCATAATTATCATCAATATATATATTTTTAAATTAAAATAGATATATTTCATTTAAAACATTTTCTTTAGACATTTATATCTTAAAAGTTATTTTCACTCACACATACAACATGATGTAAGCTATTTGTTGTTGTTTAATTTCATATTAATCACTCATGTTTGTGGTTCTTGTTTATTTTTACATTTCAAAGTCTTGCGAAGTGGTGGTAAATTGTATTAATGTTGGGAAGAATTTTGAGTTATATATATATATATATATTTGTTTAATTTTATATTTTAAATATTTTTGAAGTGATGGTTACTTTAATTAATGTTTGGAAGAATTTTGAGTTTATCACAAGTAGCAGGGTTTTTTTGTTTAAATGATTGTGCTTTTTAAATTTGTAGAAAGGCACAAGTGAAAGCTGTTAAGAATCAATGAGTTTCTTAAAGGGTAGTCTTAGTTATAATTTTGAAAGCTGTTAAGAATCAATGAATTTCTTAAAGGGGTAGTTTTAGTTATAATTTGATGTTAAAGAAGTCATATTTTTTCTGAAGACTTTTTGGCTATTTTGTACATATAATAAGGTTAGGAGGTTGGGATATGATTAATAAGTATTTGTAGAGATTTGATGTTATATGTTTTTGCTTGAATTTCTTTCAACATATATATTAATGTTTCATTTGAATAATATTTATTATAGTTTTAGTGTGCATGATATGTTGTAATGTTTTTTTTTATTGCTTACATGAATAACGAGGGGAATGCCAATGTTATTTGTACTAAGTGGTTTGAAGAGAAGGTTTGTTCATGCTTAGTTGAATAAATATTGTCACAAAAGTTTGTTTATGCTTTACTGAATAAGCATTGTCATGAACGATAATTCAAGCAAGATAAGTGCGTGG
>LPNX010049149.1:478491-488908 GCA_001517045.1 Pseudotsuga menziesii | reverse complement strand
TCCATTTTTTTCAAGAAGTATTTACCCAATTTCTATAGGATCAAATTAATTTATATTGAAACATCACCAAAACAAAACTCTAGAAACTAGGTAAAAGTCTTATGAATTTGAATAATTTTACCAAAAATATCATGACATATATAGTTGTCATTTTAAGAATCGGGAAGATTTTCTAAGGTTTATATACTTCAAGATAATTATGGATCCTTAAAAGTTTCTTTGACCATTTTCTAAATTTAATAAGGTTGAGAGGCTAGGACATGATTAATAAATATTTGTAAAGATTTGATGTTGTATGTTTTTGCTTCAATTACTTCCAACACATTTATTAATGTTGCAATTGAATCATATTTGTTATATTTTGAATGTGCATGGTATGTTCCAAGGTTTTCCATTGCCTACATTGATAAGTAGGGGAACACCAATTCTCTTTGCACCAAGTGTATCATAGAAGGTTTTTTCATGCCTTGCTAAAGAAACATTATCACAAAATATTGTCCATGCCTTGTTGAAGAAACATTGTCATGAAAGATAGTTCAAGCAATAGAAGTGTATGGTTAGGTAGAATAACTTACTAGAGAATTAAAGGATTTCACATGAAAGAAAATAACATATGAATGATGTTGAGGCCCGAGAGTTGGTATCGGGCAAGTTATTGTACTAGTCGATAACATAATGAGGAGATGGTGTAGAGAGGAAGATGTCATGGAAAACCCAAGCCACTTGATGTAGAAGAGCTTGATGACCTTCAACAATGATGAAGATGATGATTTGTTAAATTTCATGAACCATAGATATAAAATCCAAAATGAGAGCTATTTGAAAAGAAGTATGTCATGGAATTATCAAATCAATGTAAACTGAACAATGGGTTCATGTCAGAAATTTCACACAAATAGAACTAGTATTTCTCAGATTATCATAACATTAATCTCCATTAATTAATCAATAATACAATAGTATTACAATAAATAGAATTCGAATACTATGGATAAGATTTGAATTCACCAACTCAAGCTGATTGGTTAGTGAACTCATAGTGGAAATAATCACACTTGGAGCTCACTAGTTATCTCTGAATAACCAAATCAGTCTACAATCAGTTAATTGGTGATGGTAGGTGAATAAAGGTGCCTACACTCCCATGAATCATGCAAACTAGCGCTAATATAACTGACAGTGATTAAACTGATGGTGATTGAAGCATAACTGAGCATGACTGATTACCTACCAAAGGCAACTGAAGGTGACACTTGGTGGCACTCAAAGTGGGCTCCTATAATGTAGGGATTTGTCCCTATGGCTCCTAAACTTATGCAATCATGTGCAGTAAGTGGAAGATGACCCTTAGGTGTGTCCCCCATGTATTGGTGGATGACTATGACATCCTAAACTAGGATAAATGAATAAAAAATACTTATGTGGGTAAAGGGAGGATAAAGTAATCCTAACACCCCCCTTTAATCCTAAATTTGGACAACTTGGGCCCTAGCAACTGGGCCAAAATTCACCCATACAATCTAAATGAAATAAAATATTGCTTAAGAAATAAGGAAAATGGGGAAAACCTCATCGGAACACCCCCCCCCCCCCCCCCCTCAAAATAAGTAGGTAATCAAGAAACAAGCTTCCATGTACTTGAGAAAAAAATTTATCTTTGAGTAAAAACTTATGAAAAAATTGTTGCAATTTGCAACTTTGTGGAGCAGTAATGCAAAATATTGGTTCTTCTATGCATCAACATCCTGGAACTGTGCATGTGAAATTTTCAATCTTCTTCCGACCTAATGAATTTTTCCTTTGTCTCTTCTTTCTGGAGGAAGAGTGGCATGATCCAATTTGTTTTTCAATAAGCCCAATTGTTAATCAGCCCTTACCATCATATAGCATCTCTCTGAAAGTTTGTTGCACCATTCTGAAGGTAAAGAAACTGTGTGGGAGAGTGCAACATGTTCGTTCTGATACTTGAACCTTGTTCTTCTTATGTCTTCTGGATTCCTAGGAACATTCCCAATTGCTTCAATGAGATTTTAGGCCCATTTAGGCCTCTGATTTGGAATAGGAGTTGGATCTAGATCTAGAATCTCTTGAGGTTCAAACTCAACATCAAGATCATGTTGACCTTGTTCCTCATATTTTAAAGCCGACACATTATACAATACATCAACATCAAATGGAAATGAAAGAGTGTTTATACTTCTTCTGCTTCAGATTGTGGTTGATCATGCAACTGATCTTCTTCAAATTGCAAACTGTGATCTATGAAGCACCTTCTAGTTCCAAGTTCCATGGATGTTTATGCCTTATCATTCTCATCATATCCCAAGAGTATGCATTCGCTACCCTGCGCTTGGAAATATTTTCTCTTATCAATAGGGATTCTAGCCAAAGCTTTGGAGCCAAAAAATCTCAAGTGCGAGACATTGGGATTATGACCCAGCAATGCTTCAAAAGGATTTGCTGCAATCACATATTTGTGAGGCACCATGTTCTGTATATATGAAGCACAATCAACAACTTCATCCAATAAGTAAGGAGGAAGATCTTTTGCTTTAAGAAGGCAAGTTGCCATCTCCTTCAAGGATCTATTTTTCCTTTAAGCCACACCATTCTACTGTGGTGTGTATGGAACTAAGATTTTCATTCGAATGCCTTCATATACACATAACTGTTGAAAATATATTTTCGCATACTCACCTCCATTGTCATATCTGATATATTTGATCTTCTTCCCGAGGTTGTTCTCATCTAAGGATTTAAAGACTTTAAAATTCTTGAATACCTCATACTTTTTCTTCAGAAAGTATACCCAATAATACCTTGAGCAGTGATCAATAAAAGTAAGAAAATATATGGATCCATTCATTGAAGTTGTAGGCATCAGTCCTGAGACATCACTATGTATCATATCTATTGTGGAGGCAGCTCTTGTTTCCTTCCCAACCTCATATCGTTTCTCTATATTCTTCCCTAGCAAGCAACCAGGACATACTCCTTCTAATGATTTGATGAGAGGTTAACCCTTAACCAATTTGTCATTGTGCAGTTTCTAGAGATACTTGAAGTTCAAATGGCCAAATATTTCATGCCACAACTTGATTTTCTTATTTTCATGAGTCAGAAACGCTTTCAGATATAAAGTAGTTAGGAAATGGGAAAAATCATATGTGTTGTAGGTATCATTAGAAAACCCTTTCGCTATGAGATTTCCAGTAGATGTTTCAGTGATTTCTACTGTGTCAGCATCGAATGTAACTCTCTTGGGAGATCCTACATGATTCATATAATAAACAGATAACAAATTTGCTGCAAGAGAGGGAACATAGAGCACAATTTGGAATTTTCCATGCTTAAGTTTAATGTAACCTCTCCCAACAATTGGGATCTGTGAATCATCCTCCATATGAATGCTAGGTTCTTCTAAGAGATATAGAGAGGTTAAGGATTCTTTGGAAGAAACCATAAGATTGGATGCTCCTAAATCAATCATATAAGCCTTTGATTGAATGAATCATGCTTTCAAGGCATGACACCTCTCATGTCCTTCTATCTGGTGTCCATCTTCAAACCTCTTTGTGCCTTGTGGAAGGGAAATATTGTTCCATTCAAGGATCTTTGATAGTTGGTCAATGATTTTCTTAATGCTTTTGCTCTTTGGATGAAAGCCTCTCACACATTAGGAGCACTTAGCTTTCTCAAATTTCTTGTTCTTGTTCTTTTTGGAACCTGAGGCTCCATCAGAAGGGGTATGCTTCTCCTTTGACTTCGAATCAACATTTTTATTCTCCTTTCCTTTTTTCTTTCCTTTAGCTTGTGCTTTCCCAGAGTCTCCAGCTAATGGGGCCTGATTCTTGGAGGCATTGAGCACTCCCATTTGAATCAATTTGTCTTTCTCTTGGATCAATGACTCTGCAAATGCATCTAGAGAAGGCATTTTCCAATTTGGGAGGGATAATATTCCAAAGTGGAATGTGGATACAAATACTGAGAATTCTGAGACAAGCTTGCTCAGAATTGACAACACAAGTTGCTCATCCTTCCTCTCTATCCCACATTGCTTGCATTGCAAGACTAGGGATTTGTATTTCGAGAAGAACTATTGAAATGTATCAAATTTGTTTCCATTGGAGTGCAATGAGCTCATTCCCCAAAATATGGCATCTAAGCTCATCTTGTTTTCCAAACAAATATTCAAGCTTGTCCCATACTTCCTTCAGATTTCTAAGTCCCTCAAGGTGGAACAACAGTTCCCTGGGGATGTGGATGCACATGAAGCCAAAGGCTTCATCTAGCCTATTCAGAATCTTGGATTTCTCAACATACTGTTGGGGCTCGACTTCTCTCCCCATTGTCATTCTAAGCATGTCTTTGTTGCGCAAGGCTATTTGCATATCTTCCCTCCAAACAATGTAATTGAAGGGTATAGGGATTATGGGTGATAGAGGAGTTGAATTCTCCATTTCATTGTATGTTGATCAACAAATCTTCAAGAGATATGTAGGTACCTGGAAAATCACTGCAAAATAAACTTCAATTCACAAACAGTTGCAAGTTCAAACCTTTCCACCTCGACATATGCACTTTTTCAGAGTTCGTCACACTTGGGTAGACTTCTCTAGACAGAGTCCAGAGGGAGCAATGCAATGATTCCAGTAATTATGTGGAAACTCGGCTGCTTCTGGTGCAAGCATGGAGGTTTCTGAGGTTTGATGTTGTCTTGAACAAAGGCTCTAATACCATGATAAATTTCATGAACCATATATCTAAAACAAAAAATGAGAGCTATCTGAAAATAAGTATGAAGTAGAATTATCAAATCAATGTAAACTGAACAACATATTCATGACAGAAATTTCACACAAATCGAACAAGTATTGCTCAGATTATCATAACATTAATCTTCATTAATTAATCGGTAATACAATGGTAGTACAATAAATAGAATTCGAATAC
The DNA here is from genome assembly GCA_001517045.1 of Pseudotsuga menziesii. Taxonomy (NCBI): domain Eukaryota; kingdom Viridiplantae; phylum Streptophyta; class Pinopsida; order Pinales; family Pinaceae; genus Pseudotsuga; species Pseudotsuga menziesii. Next base: position 483,955 of record LPNX010049149.1, on the reverse strand, counting down.
TGTGGATGAGATTTGAATTCACCAACTCAAACTGATTGGTTATCTAATTTGGAGTGGAAATAATCACAGCTGAAGCTCACTAGCTAACTCCAGATAACCAAATTATTCTACAATCAATTAACTGATGATGGTAGGTGAGGGTAGGTGAATAAAGACGACGACACTCCCATGAATCATGCAAATTGGCGCTAATCTAACTGACTGTGATCTAATCGATGGCAACTAAAGCATAAATGAGCATGACTGATTACCTACCACAAGAAACTGAACTTGACTGCTCGTGGCACTTGGAGTGGGGTCCTATAATGTAGGGATTGGTCCATATGGCTCCTAAACTTATGCAATCATGTGCAGTAAGTGGAAGATGACCCTTAGGTGTGTACCCCATGTACTGGTGGATGATGATGATCTCCTAAGCTAGGATCAATGAATCAAATAGACATGTGTGGGTATAGGGAGGATCAATTAATCCTAACAATTGCAAGAATGGATGTCATGGAGAAAACACAAAGAAGAGGTACTACCTATATAATGCATAGTGACAATGGTGATGAAGAGTGAAGAACAAAAAAACATTAGAATTAGTTATTGAAGAAATAATGATTAGAGTAATAAGATATAAGAGGTAAACCTAGATTTGAAACTCCTAAATACTCAAGAAGTTTAAACCTTGAAGATTTTTTTTTTAAATGTTTGTCTTTGAGTAAATTAAGGGCCTATGAAGGTTATGATTACTTATACAGAATTCAAGAGTTGTGCTTATTTGTTGATCAAAAAATTTTTTATGTATCCTTATTTATCTTAAAGTGTAAAAATCTTCAAAAATCTTCAAAAATCTTCAAAAATCTTATTAATTCTTAAAATGCAAAACCTAAAAAATTTACCATACTTTTATAAAAAATATAAAAAATATAAAATTTATTTAAAGTTTGTATATACCTTCTCGAACTAGTAAGAAATAAAAATTTGCAAATCTTTTGAAAGAAAACATGGAAAATTAGTTTGTCGGCAAACTTTATCCCATAAATTTTCCCGTGAGATAAATTATATTTTGATAGAAAATGTTGAGATATAAAGAATGTTAAAACTTAGGATTTAATGGTGTTAAAGTTAAAAGTAAAAATGGTCTCGTAGAATATGGTCTCCAAAATTATTAAGAAGATTACAAAACCTTTAGTAAAAGAATATATATGGAGTACATTAAAGAAGATTATAAAGTTTTATCATGTCTCAATAAAGGAAGATTACAAAACCTTTAGTAAAAGAATATATATGGAGTACATTAAAGAAGATTATAAAGTTTTATCATGTCTCAATAAAGGAAGATTACAAAACCTTTAGTAGAAGAATATATATGGAGTACATTAAAGAAGATTATAAAGTTTTATCATGTCTCAATAAAATGGGGAATATCTCGAAACAATTATCAGGTCTTTGAATGGTTTGGATTATGTCATTTTTAAAATTTATTTAATGTTCTTAGTTTTTATTAAAAAAGGCTTATGAAACAACCTTAAAGATTGAGTAGAAATTGGGAAGGGAGAAGCAAAGAAGAAAAGTATGGGATTTAGAAATTCATTACATGGATCTAAGAAGAATGAAGGAAGTGTCAATATTGTGAATAAATCAACAAGATATGATATTAGTATGGGTCGTGGGTCAGTAAAAGGTAAAGATAAAAAATAAAAATTGAAAGACATGTATTGCATATACGGAGACATTATTGTATGGCATTTAAGGTTATAGTTTATTGAAAAAAAAATGAAGGAGATAAGAAGAAATAAATCATATTGTTGACATAGCAACAAAAATAGGTGATATGATTGAAGTGAGTTAGAGAATGGACAAAACATCATTATGAGGAGAGTGTTGTTGTAAGTAGAGAAAAATATTTTCAAAGAAATAGAAGATAAGAGGACCATGTATAGAAAAAAAAAAGGTAGAAATTAATTGTTGCATAATCTAAATTTTTAATGTATGGAGCACAAAGTGAACCACATTTAAACAAAATGTAGGTATCACAAAGAGTCTTGTGTCGAATCAAGTTATCTAGAAATTGAATATGAAATATATATCCATATATATGTGTATGTATGTGCACGATTATAAAAGAGACATATATCCATATATATGTGTGTATGTATGTGCATATATGTATGTATCTATGTATGTATGTGAACTCTTATAAAAACAATATATAATTAGTTTTAATACTGAAGGCTATAGTGATAGTAGTTTGTATGTATGATGTATTATATCCTTATAATTTCTTGTTGGATGCTAGTGGTAATATCATAGATAAAAAAATATAAAGAAGATTGCATGTGAGTTGAAGAAAGAGGGAAATAAATATAGTTTTATTCCATTGAGAAGGGAAAAAGTAAATAGATTCATGTTGAGTCATGTACTAACTTGTGCGAACTAAGTGATTCTGGTAACAAAAACTTTGAATTAATTCAATAGAAGAGAGAGTTCATGAATCCCATAAAACTATGCTCCTTGACTTGTTCCGAGGAATAGAAGGATTTCTAGTAGAGAAAAGTGTTGTTGTTGATGATTTGAATTAGAGTAGCATCATCATGATAGTATTGTAATGGAAGAACCATTTGAAGAACTTCAAGTCAATGCACAGAAAGAGGATTTTATGGATAATAAAAAATCCACAAAAATTATCAGTTAATGAAACATTGTTTTTGTTTGAAACATTTTTTTTAATAGGTTTTAGTAAAGTTTTATTATAGCTTAAAAAATTAAACTTATTGTGTTTCTTATGGAATGATAGTACTATTTATTAGGCATTGGTGTGTATTATATTCAAATTACCATTGTGTTATATATTGCTAAAAATAATTGTGACATACCTTCTTACATACCACAAAATCATATAAATAGTAATTATAATGACAATAACAATGGTAATAGTATCATTAAATAAAGAGCATTAATGCAATTAGAATATAGTTATAAGCACGAGTTCTTCATGAATAAAAAAAACACTAATACTCTCCTACATACAAAGAGCGCATGTGTGTACATACTAGTAAGGTAGATTGGTAATCAATAACTAACCTACGGCAGAGCAATGATTGTTGCAACAGGCTTATTGTTGGCCATTGGATCTCAAGGTGTCGAGATCCAACGACCAACAATGATGGTTGCATCAACGATCATTACTATGTCGCAGGCTGATTAATTTTTGCCAGGTAGATTGGACCATGTTATATTAATCTTGTGTACACATGTACTTAGATGTTGGACATGTACAAATGCATACAAATTATTGAAACACATCGAGATGCATACAAATAAAGAAAACACACTGATAATAATGAAAACACATTGATATAGTTAAGCTTCAAAATTTCTTTCATGTTATGTAATAGTTTTGTGGGTATACACACATGTAATTTTTTGGTTTTTTTAACGAAAACAAACTAAAATAGTTATTATAATAATATTGATTTTATATATTTAATTAATATGTTTAGATATAAAAAAATTATTAAATATTGTGCCATTTTAATAAATATATTTATTGATAATGTAAGAGCTAAATATATTTAGTGAGGAACATATCATTATTTAACATCATGTAAACTACAATACAACCAGAGATATAGTCTAAAGCATATAATAAAGAATTATTTGTCATACAAAATGGAATAAAAAATCAAAAAATTAATTCAAAACAAAGTCAAAGTTGTTACAAGCAATGAAAATGGACGATTGAACACAATGAAGAATTAGGTATCCTTAAGATCTATATAGAACACCAGAAGTACATTGGCGCTCGTTCTTTCTAAGAACAACCCGTTTGGCGCCTGAACAACCCGTTTCCATACCATGGTGACGACATGGGAGTGAGCTACCGACGCAACGATTTTGCCCAGCGGCAATCGTCGCGCCGACGCTCCGGCCACCGAACCGACCTACCTCCCGTTGCCGGCACCAAAACCCGTTGAGTAACTCCGTTCGTCGGTCGCACGATCTGCCGTCAACATTAACTCCATCACCGTCTACACCGTCTACCCTCGGCGAGCCCTATTTACTGGACAGATTCGTCTTTAAGACGAGTCTGTCAATTGTCAGACCAGGATGACCATCCATAGCATAATCCATGCCCATCGCCTACAACCATGAATAGCATATCCAGCTGCTACGGTCGGCAGCTACTCTCCGGCAGGCAATATTGGATTTTGATGTAGACCGCTGACGGAAAACAGGTTTCAGCTTTCTGGTGGAAGCTTAACCATAGGTTTCAGCATTCCTGTAAAAGCTTGACCGGAGGTTGTTAACCCAATATGAATGGGAGGGAAATGTGAATTTAAATTTTGAATTCTTTTCCCGCTTTTCCTTTCGATTGTAAATTGGATCGCTCGCCCACTTGAAGCCTAATTGTACCTATCCCTGTATGGAGGGTATGAACCACTGGTGTCTCAACCTTTTCCACTAAGCTGTTCGTCTTGACTAACAATGTCAAATATCTGCTTGGATTTGCGCATTTGGTAGCAGAGCTGATTTGCACAATACTTGGATGGCCATAAATTTTTATAGCATATGGAGATTGGGGATGATGATATTCAGTGTTCACCGTTTCGTCGTCCTTAACGCCGGACTTGGGGAAAACTTGATGTCTAAAAAAATTAGAGCCGATGCCAATTGTCTCCATTTTTTGAACCAGATTTCTTGTTCGTGCAAAGGGGACGCCAATGCCAACATCCCAGTTAGGTTAGGATTTGGAGAGTGCATAATGCAAGTTGATTTTGCTACGCCCAAGAAAAGCATGTATATGCTCATAGACACCGGTAGTGATGTTGCCTCGATTCCATGCCAAAAATGGAAAGGTTGCCACTCCGCCTTTTGATCGTGCACATTCCTCCTCTTATAAATCCTTAGCCTGCCATTCACGGACATGTCAACAAGGAAATCAAAGCTCTGCGATGTATTGTGGGAAAAAAATGAAACTGGAATTTGAAGTCACATATGAAGATGGCACACAGGTGAACGGTTCACTTGCTTCGGGTGCGACCACCCTCGGATATCATTATCGTCCTAATTTATCATTCGCTTGTACAGATTTCCTGCGTGAAGATACATATTTGTCTCTGGGACTGATGGGATTGGAGGATGGACCGATTTCTTTGTTGTTTCAGCCCATGGCCAAGTTATTGGGCGAAATGTTATCTTACTGTCTTCCCATCTTGGAGTAGTCTACACCTTCATCTTCGGGTTGGGGATCCCTTGTGCAATTGTGTGTGGGATGAAAGTTGTCATTTCTACTCTCGGTTAGGAATTCACCACACTCCACAATCCCACATTCTATTATGTCAACTTGATTGGAATAAGCGTTTACAGTCTCAATTCCTGCAATGAGCTCTGCCAGCTAGAAAGCAATGGTCATTGACTCAGAAACAACGTTCACCCAATTCATTGCTCGACGGTTTTTTGGGAGGGAATCCCTAAT
>LPNX010049149.1:459646-473267 GCA_001517045.1 Pseudotsuga menziesii | reverse complement strand
TTCCTTAGTTCTTCCTCTTGGTATTCTATACTGAGATTTCTCCATTTGGCATTGGATGTTATTAGAGATGGATCTAGGATCACCACTTGAGCATCATTTTGGAGGATCATTGGACCTCACCAGCTGGGGCAGAGTTCCATCCCGGGAAGAGTTTTGTATAGGTTGGGCGTCACCTTTCTAGACAGGGTTCCAACAAGAGGGGAAAAGTTCCAAGCGGGGTAAAGTTCCAGCTAGGGCAGGGTTCCAACAAGCGGGGCAAAGTTCCCAGGCTGGAACTCTGCCCCGCTTGTTGGAACCCTACCATTGTTGGAACTCTGCCCCGGTTGGAACTCTGCCCAGCTGGAACTCTGCCCGACTGGAACTCGGCCCTGGCTGGAACTTTGCTCCACTGGAACTTTGCCTTGGCTGAAACTTTGCCACACAAACTAGCACTCCTAAAGCACAACGTTTTCACTAAGGTTTAGCTGAGATAATATTTTAGAAGTGTTCCCACTGGGATTGGGTCCAAGCACTTTGAAGAGGCGGAGTTCCAACCAAGGCGAGGTTCAAGCTGAGGCGGAGTTCCAGTCGGGGTAGAGTTCCAGCCAGGGCACAGTTCCAACCGGGGCGCAGTTCCAGCTAGGGAAGAGTTCCAACAAGGGAAGAGTTGTAATAAGGGCAAGGTTTCAACAAGGGCAAGGTTCCTGTGAGGTAAGAGTTCATTCCAATAAAGTTCATGCATTGTTGAACATTATTGAGCTAGCAGATATTTAGATATTTGGAATCTTCACAGTTTTACGTTGGTAATTTTGGATGGGAGAAGTTCCAGCCGGGGCAGAGTTCCAACCGGGGCAGAGTTCCAACCGGGGCAGAGTTCCAGCCAGGGAAAATTTCCAGCTAGAGCATAGTTCCAACCAAGGCATAGTTCCAACCGGGGCCCCGGCTGGAACTATGCCCTGCCTGGAACTGTCCCCCGGTTGGAACTTTACCCCGGCTGGAACTTTGCCCAAGCTGGAACTCTGCCCAGGTTGGAACTCTACCCGGTCTGGAACTTTTCCCGGGCTGGAACTTTGCGCTTGTTGGAACCCTGCCGCTTGTTGGAACTCTGCCTTGTTGGAACTCTGCCCTGGCTGGAACTCTGCCTCGGCTAGAACTCTACCCCGGTGGAACTCTGCTCCGACTGGAACTCTGCCCCAACTGGAACCTTGCCCCAGTGTTGTTCCAGCCTGGGTAGAGTTCCAACCGGGTCAAAGTTCCATCCGGGACAGAGTTCCAGCCAGGGAAAAGTTCCAACAAGGCAGAGTTCCAACAAGCGGCAGGGTTCCAACAAGCGAGGCAAAGTTCCAGCCCGGGCAAAGTTCCAACCCAGGCAAAGTTCCAGACCGGGCAGAGTTCTAGCTTGGGCAAAGTTCCAGCCGGGGCATAGTTCTAGCCGGGGCAGAGCTCCAACCGGGGAACAGTTCCAGCCAGGGCATAGTTCCAGTCGGGGCAGAGTTCTATCCGAGGGCATAGTTCCAATCAAAGTAGAGTTCCAGGGAACTCTGTGCTGACAAGTGCCCTATGATAGCATCCTCCTTCACTCTGGTACAAACATTGCTACCAACAGTTTCAGTGCAATGTCTTGTGGTCACTTACTATTTTTTGGTTTCTGAACTATGCCCCGGCTGGAACTATGCCCCGGCTGGAACTTTGCCCAAGCTGAAACTTTGCCCGAGTTGGAACTCTGCCCGATCTGGAACTCTGTCTGGGTTGGAACTTTGCCCGGGCTGGAACTTTGCCCCGCTTGTTGGAACCCTGCCGCTTGTTGGAACTCTGCCTTGTTGGAACTCTGCCCCGGATGGAACTCTGACCCGGTTGGAACTTTGACCCGGTTGGAACTCTGCTTTCGGCTGGAGCTATGCCCCAGCTGGAGTTCCCTGGAACTCTGCTTTCGGCTGGAACTATGCCCCGGCATAGTGGGCTTATCTCCTCTACCTGTTAGCTGGGAACAATATTTGATGGCTTAATACTATCGAAAATCTCAAGGAAATCAATGTCATAGGCTGTGAGCTAATCACGGGATATGGAGTTCGTGCATTTTCTCAACACAAATCATTGCAGGTTCTTCACAGTTCTAAATTGGTAATTTTTCCTAAAACCATGTTCGATTGGAATTCTACCTCAGTTGGAACTCTGACTCGGTTGGAAATCTAGCCCGCATGGAACTCTACCCCGTCTGGAACTCTGCCCTGCATGGATCTTTTCCCCGACTGGAACTTTGCCTCGCATGGAACTCTGCCCTGGCTGGAACTTTGCCCCGGATGGAACTCTGCCCCGCCGGAACTCTGTCGCGCCTAGAAATTTGTCCCGACTGGAAGTTTTCCCCTAGCTGGAACTCTGCCCCAGATGGAACTTTTCCTCGGTTGGAACTCTGCCCCTAGGAAAGGAAGACTAACATATTAACTGAGTGAAAAATGTGAGTTAAGCATTGCAATTTTAATTAAGATGGAGGTGACAAATAAACTTTATTTTCTACAAAGGTTATTAAAACGTTAAATATCAAATGTATGCCACATCCCAATGCCCACAATGTTTCTTAGATGTGGAAGTGACATACGGTTAGTTACAATGAGGAGTTTTATGAGATGCGATACATATGGATCCCTATCATTTCTTGTTGGGAAGGTCGTGGTAGTTTTATCATGATGCATTAGATGATGGAAAAACACGGAAGACTTAACCAATTTGGGAAGGAAAACAATGAATTGAGGGTGTTTCCTATGAAGAGTGGAGGGGAAGGAAGAGAACAATGTAATGATGTGGTTTAATAAAGAACCCTTGAAAGAAACAAGGTTACGTGTTGAAGAATATGTGCAAGCAACAAAGAGGAGAGACATGAAGGACTTTAGTGAGAGAAGCATCGAGTCGATGAACATGCTTAAAGAAGATAATAAAAGTAAAGGTATGGATTCCTACGCAACCATACAAATCACCTCTAACCATCATCTAGAGAATCGAGGTCATGCTCTTTGAATATCAGGGAATTTTACTAATATTTCAAAGCAGATATGTAATCCATGGGAGGCCAACATGGTGTTCCTAACACAATTGAATTCAATGAAGCATTAAACATGAATGTGCTCTATGACTAGGTTGTGTGGTACGTTGATGGTTACTATAATGATCTCTACAACATCGAACTTTTGTAAATATTGTTAATCAGCCGGTTGGAACTCTACCCCGGCTGGAACTATGCCCCAGCTGGAACTTTGCCCAAGCTGGAACTCTGCCCGGGTTGGAACTCTGCTTGGTCTGGAACTCTGCCTGGGTTGGAACTTTGCCCGGGCTGGAACTTTGCCCCGCTTGTTGGAACCCTGCCGCTTGTTGGAACTCTGCCTTGTTGGAACTCTGCCCTGGCTGGAACTCTGCCTCGGCTGGAACTCTGCCCCGGATGGAACTGTTCCCCGTCTGGAACTCTGCCCCGGCTGGAACTATGCCCCATTTGGAACTTTTCCCAAGCTGGAACTCTGCCCGGGTTGGAACTCTGCCCGGTCTGGAACTCTACCTGGGTTGGAACTTTGCCCGGGTTGGAACTTTGCCCCACTTGTTGGAACCCTGCCGCTTGTTGGAACTCTGCCTTGTTGGAACTTTGCCCTGGCTGGAACTCTGCCCTGGATGGAACTGTTCCCCAGCTGGAACTCTGCCCCGGATGGAACTGTTCCCCGGCTGGAACTCTGCCCCGGCTGGAACTATGCCCCGGTTGGAACTTTGCCCAAGCTGGAACTCTGCCCGGGTTGGAACTCTACCCGATTTGGAACTCTGCTTGGGTTGGAACTTTGCCTGGGCTGGAACTTTGCCCCGCTTGTTGGAACCCTGCCGCTTGTTGGAACTCTGCCTTGTTGGAACTCTGCCCTGGCTAGAACTCTGCCTCGGCTGGAACTCTGCCCCGGATGGAACCTTGCCTCGGCTGAAACCCTGCCCCGGCTGGAACCCTGCCCCGACTGGAACCTTGCCCCGCTTGGCACTCTGCCTTGGTTGGAACTCTTCCCACCAGGAACTTTGCCCCGACTGGAACTCTGCCCCAGCTGGATTTCTTTGTTTTGCAGAAGCCATCTACTAGGTATTATATGTAAGAATATTAGGAGCTTGTTGTTTTCTCATCATTTGGATGAAAATCTTGACCAAGGGGCAGAGTTCCAGCCGAGGCAAAGTTCCAACCGGGGAAAGTTCCAGCTGGGGCAAAGTTCTAGTCAGGGCAGAGAATGGACACACCAAACTAGGAACCCTACATGTATAAACCTGCTTGGTCCCAGACCAAGAATGCTAGGAGAAAACTATGGGCCCTGTCCCAGACCAAGAATGTGGGGCAATGTTCTATCCTGGGCAGAGTTCCAGCCGGGTCAAAGTTCCATCCGGGGTAGAGTTCTAGCCGAGGCAGAGTTCCAGTCGAGGTAGAGTTCCAGTCGAGGCATAGTTCAAATAAGTGGTAGGGTTCCAACAAGCAGGGCAAAGTTCCAGCCAGGGCAAAGTTCCAACCCAGGCAGAGTTCCAGACCGGGCAGAGTTCCAGACCAGGCAGAGTTCCAGACCGGGCAGAGTTCCAACCCAGGCAGAGTTCCAGACCGGGTTGCAAAGTTCCATAAACCAGTGTGCTCCTTAATCTCTCAGCAACGCTGCCACCCAAGCATGATACCCTGTGTGAAATACATTATTTTATTGTATCAGCCTAAACCTTTTTAGCACATCCTTAGCATACTTCGTTTAACCCACAAAAATTCCTGAAACTGATTAGACAATTTAAGTACCAAGGAAGTATCTCACTAACCCTTAATTAGTCATTTCAAATTCTTGTTTCATAGATAATTTAAACTTGTCTACTGACATATTTTCTGTGAAGATCATATCATCCACATAAAAACAAACAATCAAGATTTGGCCTTGTTCCAATAAGAGCAGAGTTCCAATAAGTTCCAACCAGGGCAGAGTTCCAATAAGGGCAGAGTTCCAATCGGGGCAGAGTTCCAGAGAAGATGTTGCTTACGTCATGCATACCACCCTGTCAGAACTCTGCCCTAACTGGAACTTTGCCCCAAAGAGAACACTACCCTGACTGGAACTTTACCCGGTTAGAACTCTGCCTCGACTGGAACTCTATCTCGGTTGGAACACTGCCCTGGTTGGAACTCTGCCCCAGTTGGAATTCTGCCCCGGTTGGAACGTTGCCAGGGGCAAGGTTCCGGTCGAGGCTGAGTTCTAGCAGGGCAGAATTCCAAGTATGTGTAAGTCTTTCCTTGGATTTGAAGACCCAACATCTTTTGTCATTGAGCCCGCTTTGCTTTCTGTCTTGTTTTGTTACTCCCAATTTTGCATGGAGGTGACAAAGGAAATTTCTTGACTTTTGTTTTTTATGAAGCTGCTCTATGCCCTGTTTTCATCGATGTATGAGTTTTGATTAATACTGGGAAATGAACAGCTCTCCCTATTGACATCAGTTTTGATATGTAAAGCATGGAGCTACTCTAAGTCCCTTGATTTCCTCCCTCAACCTTGATCAAGGGACCGAGAACCATTCTTGGTGCACAAATACTCGTTATGGTGCCTTGTCGTGACCTTTGAGCCGTAAGATCTTTGCCCTGCCTGGAACTCTGCCCCAACTGGAACTCTGCCTCGGCTGGAACTTTGCCGCACATGGAAGTCTACCCCGCCTGGAACTGTGCCCCAACTGGAACTCTACCTTGGCTGGAACTTTGCCCTGCCTAAAACTATGCTAGCCTAGAACTGTGCCCCGACTGGAACTCTGCCCCGGCTGGAACTCTGTCCTGACTGGAACTTTGCCCCGCCTGAAACCATGCCTGCCTGGAACTCTGCCCTGGCTGGAACTTTGCCCTGCCTAAAACTATGCTAGCCTAGAACTGTGCCCCGACTGGAACTCTGCCCCGGCTGGAACTCTGTCCTGACTGGAACTTTGCCCCGCCTGAAACCATGTCTGACTGGAACTCTGCCTCGGCTGGAACTTTGACCCGGCTGGAAATCTACCCCGCATGGAACTCTGCCCCGTCTGGAACTCTGCCCTGCATGGATCTTTTCCCCGATTGGAACTTTGCCTCGCATGGAACTCTGCCCTGGTTGGAACTCTGCCTCAGATGGAACTCTGCCCCGCCGGAACTCTGCCACGCCTAGAAATTTGTCCTGACTGGAAGTTTTCCCCTAGCTGGAACTCTGTCCTGTCTGGAACTTTGCCCCGCCTGAAACCATGTCCGACTGGAACTCTGCCTCAGTTGGAACTCTGACCTGGTTGGCAATCTACCCCGCATGGAACACTGCCCTGTCTAGAACTCTGCCCTGCATGGATCTTTGCCCCGATTGGAACTTTGCCTCGTATGGAACTCTGCCCTGGCTGGAACTTTGCCTCGGATGGAACTCTGCCCCACCGGAACTCTGCCACGCCTAGAAATTTGTTCCGACTGGAAGTTTTCCCCTAGCTGGAACTCTACCCCGGTTGGAACTTTTCCTAGGCTGGAACTCTGCCCCAGCTGGAACTATGCCTTGCATGGAAATTTACCTCGGCTGAAACTATTTGTCTTGCAGAACCCATCTACTAGGTATTATACATAGGAAGATTAGGAGCTTGTTGTTTGCTCATCATTTTGATGAAAAGCTTGACCTCAACCTCAAAGGTGGTATTTATGCTCTGGCTGGAACTTTGCAAAGACATGTATTTGATGGCATAATGGAAATGCTTGAGTTTCTATTTTGTAAATTTCTTCTTGGTATCTGGTTGATCTATTTGGTTCGTTGATCTCTATCTTGTTCCATTTATATGGTGGTTTGAAACCTCGTTCATGTCAAAATCTGCAAGGCTTAAGTCCTTGGGCAAAGTTCCAGGCGGGGCAGAGTTTCAGCGGGGCAAAGTTCGAGGCGGGGCAGAGTTCCAACCAATGCAAAGTTCCAGTGGGCGGAGTTCCAAGCGGTGTAGAGTTCCAGCCGGGGCAGGGTTCCGATCGGGGTCAAAGTTCTAGCTGGGCAGAGTTCCAACTTGGGTAGAGTTCCAATAAGGGCAGTGTTCCAACAAGCGGGGAAGGGTTCCAGCTGGGCAGAGTTCCAGCAGGGCAGAGTTCCAGCCTGGGTAGATTTCTTTGGCATTGAATGTCATTGGAGTTCTTTGGCACCTGGCTCTTATTCCAACAGGAAGAACTAAGGAAGGACCTGGGCTGTGCTAGAGTTCAAATCAGGGCAAGGTTCCAACCAAGGCAAAGTTCTAGGCGGCGCAGAGTTCCAACCGGGGCAAAGTTCCAGGCGGGGCAGAGTTCCAACCGGGGCAAAGTTCCAGGCGGGGCAGAGTTCCAACTGGGGCAAATTTCCAGGCGAGGCAGAGTTCCAACCAAGGCAAAGTTCCAGTGGGCAAAGTTCTAAGGCAAAGTTCCAATGGGCAAAGTTCCAAGGAAAATTTCCAGTGGGCAAAGTTCCAGTGGGTGAAGTTCCATGCGGTGCAGTTCCAGCCGGGGCAGGGTTCCAACTTGGGCAGAGTTCCAGCTAGGCAGAGTTCCAACTTGGGCAGATTTCCAATAAGGCAAGGTTCCAATAAGGGCAGTGTTCCAACAAGCGAGGTAGGGTTCCAGCTGGGCAGAGTTCCAGCGGGGCAGAGTTCTAGCCTGGGTAGAGTTCTTTGGCATTGAATGTCATTGGAGTTCTTTCGCACTTGGCTCTTATTCCAACATGAAGAACTAAGGAAGGACCTGAGCTGTGCTAGAGTTCAAATCAGGGCAAGATTCCAACCGGGGCAAAGTTCCAGGCGGGGCAAAGTTCCAACCGGGGCAAAGTTCCAGGCGGGGCAGAGTTCCAACCGGGGCAAAGTTCTAGGCGGGGCAGAGTTTCAGCTAGGACAGAGTTCCAGGCGGGGCAGGGTTCCAGGTGGGGCAGAGTTCCAGGCAGGGCAGGGTTCCAAGTGGGGCAGAGTTCCAGCTAGGACAGAGTTCCAGGCGGGGCAGGGTTCCAACCAGGGCAGGGTTCCAGCTAGGACAGAGTTTCCATTTAGGAATGTGGAAACTACATATATATATACAATACCACAAACTTACTATCTAAACCCATAAAACCAGAAAGCTACTACATATATACAATACTACAAACTTGCTATCTAAACCCTAGAAACTTATTGAAGATACAGATCCATTTACCGAAGATGAAAAACAAACCCAAATAAAAGTAAATTGAGAATTAAATAAAAAACAAACACAATTAAGAGTAAATTGAGAATTCAATGCCATGCAAGATTGTTAAGAATCAAATAGGGATTTTCTATAAGAGTTATTGTTTACATATTTAGGATCTGTGTAACCACCTGATTATACTGAGAAATCATTCCACAGACAGGAATCCAAGCTTTCATATTGATGTGGTTCAGAACAGCTTCCAACATGCTTCCACCCACATTGTCCATGCGTCCACCCACCTTGGCCGGAACTTTGCCCTGCCTAAAACTATGCTCACCTAGGACTCTGCCCTGGCTGGAACTTTGCCCCGACTGGAACTCTGTCCTGACTAGAACTTTGCCCCACCTGAAACCATGTCCAACTGGAACTCTGCCTTGGTTGGAACTTTGACTTGACTGGAAATCTACCGCGCATGGAACTCTGCCCTGCATGGATCTTTGCCCCGAATGGAACTTTGCCTCGCATGGAACTCTGCCCTGGTTGGAACTCTGCCCCGGATGGAACTCTGCCCTGGTTGGAACTCTGCCCTGGATGGAACTCTGCCCCGCAGAAACTCTGCCACGCCTAGAAATTTGTCCCGACTGGAAGTTTTCCCCTAGCTGGAACTCTGCCCCGGCTGGAACTTTGCCCCGCCTGAAACCATGTCCGACTGGAACTCTACCTCGATTGGAACTCTGACCCGGTTGGAAATCTACCCCGCATGGAACTCTGCCCCTTCTGGAACTCTGCCCTGCATGGATCTTTGCCCCGATTGGAACTTTGCCTCGTATGGAACTCTGCCCTGGCAGGAACTTTGCCCCGGATGGAACTCTGCCCCGTCAGAACTCTGCCGCGCCTAGAAATTTGTTCTGACTGGAATTTTTCCCCTAGCTGAAACTCTGCCTCGGCTGGAACTTTGCCTCGGCTGGAACTCTGCCCCAGCTGGAACTATGCCTTGCATGGAACTTTACCCCGGCTGGAACTATTTGTCTTGCAGAACCCATCTACTAGGTATTATACGTAGGAATATTAGGAGCTTGTTGTTTGCTCATCATTTGGATGAAAATCTTGACCTCAACCTCAATGGTGGTATTTCTGCCTGGGCTGGAACTTTGCAAAGACATGCATTTGATGGCATAATGGAAATGCTTGAGTTTCTATTTTGTAAATTTCTTCTTGGTATCTGGTTGATCTATTTGGTTCGTTGATCTCTCTCTTGTTTCACTTATATGGTGGTTTGAAACCTCGTTTATGGCAAAATCTGCAAGGCTTAAGTCCTTTATTTTTTTCTCTGTATCTGTGAGGCATATAGTTTCCATGGATTGGTCATGATATCATAACCATCTTTTACTTCAGATAACAATATAGTTTCCAGCCGAGGGTAGAGTCCCAGTTGGAGCAGAGTTCCAGAGGGGCAAAGTTCTAGTAGGGGCAAAGTTCCAACGGGGTAGAGTTCCAGCCGGGGCAAGGTTCCAATGAGGGTAGAGTTCCAATCAGGGCAGGGTTCCTGTGAGGGACAATGTGCCCCAGCTGGAACTCTGCCCTTGGCTGGAACTCTGCTTTCGGCTGGAACTGTGCCCCGGTTGGAACTATGCTCCAGTAGGTATAAGGAATGTAGTGGGTTCTCGATTACCTTTATTTACAGAGGAACAGTCTCAAAAGATACGAGGGTCAATGGACTTCATTGGTGTCAATCACTATTTTATGATGTATTTTTTCGATGTTCCTAGAAAAAGTGCTGCTATGTCAAGAGACTATCTTCAATATATGTCCATTGGAATGGCAGGTATGAAACTCAAGCTTACAAACAGATTTGAATCGGTAATTCTTGTCTTCAACAATGTTTCAACATGGACTCTTTAAACCTATAAAGAGCAACAATACTACCTGAAAATCATATAAGAGATCCGTTGATGTTTTAATTCTATGCTTTTTGTGTAATTTAAAGGTGATATATGGCTAGGATGAGATATTGAGAACATTTTATTGTTGTTTTATAACGCTTGAGGAATACAGTGGAGCGAGATGGAATCCCCATCAGCAATAGGGTAAGAGGATTTTGAAGCAAGCCTTATTATAATCTTATGATTTTTTTTAACAAGAGACTTTTTTTTATAAATTCTTATCATTATCTTCAAAGTAACCTGTCCAAATGATTTGAAATAAAATTTGTGGCAGACAACATTAAATGGTTCTCCAGTTGTACCACAAAGTATGCAGGCAGTGCTTGAGTATATTGAGGAACGTTCCCATAATACTCCTATCGTTGTGTATGAAAATGGTGGGTATTCTTCTTATGTGATTCCTCTAGCACTAGTTAGCTTTTTATGTACAAGTGTAGATTTGGGCAGGTTCAAGAAAACATACATCACAGATTGGTGCTACTCCTTCCTATATCACCCTTGGATCATTCTTAAGGCCTATAATGTTCCCAATAGTGCTTGTGGCCATTGAATTATCTATTTCGGACTTAACATATTAGCTTTCATGTCTGACAGGATTTGCAGAGCCCAATAATTCTTCTATTCCCCTCTCTGAGGCTTTGAATGATCAATACAGGGTTTATCTCCATCGAGATGTCCTTCAGTATGTGCTTGCAGCAATAAGGTATACAAAAAGTATACAATGTTCCATTCAGGGCATACCATTTCTTAGACATTTTTTTAGAAATGTATGTTGAAATCAATGAACTTGTGAAATGATGAATGTCTATGTCAGACATAAAATGTTTATTCACTGTGGCAGGAATGGGTCAGACATCCGTGGATACTTTATATGGACTCTGCTAGATGACTTTGAAGTTTTGACTAGTTACACTTGGCGTTTTGGTCTTCATTATGTGGATTTCAATGACAACTTGAAGAGGTATCCCAAGTTATCTGCTCACTGGTACAGGACTTTCTTGCAGAGGTGGGAAAGCAGGGGTTCAAGACATGAAGCACAAATGCTACTCAACAGCTACACTTCCATGAGGCATGAACGTCTCATAGAACTAAAGATTTGAAAGCCAATTTTATGAAAACAATATTGTTCATTTCCCCAATTCTTAAAGGGTTCTAGCTTAATGGAAGAGCGCCTGCTTTACAAGCAAGAGGTTGAGGGTTCAATTCCTTCATGCCCTAATGATATTGCAGTATTGATATTTTAAATAGTTATATTTTATTACGATTTATTATGGCTAGTTCTAGTGATTTTTTTATATTTGATCTTCATGCAACAAATCTGAGTGGATCCTCATATTGGTTTATTTCTCCCATTGTTTAAGCAATGTCAATTCTTGTATAAACCATAGCAGATATTGAACAATCAACCACGCTGTTGTTTGGAATTGATTTCTTCTTTTTCGGTTGTTTTAACACATATCTCTTCAGAAAATTCGTCATATTTTACAATAGACATTTTGATGGACTTACAATTACGACCTTGCACTTACAATACGATGTGTTTATAAATGACTAGGATATTATGGATAAAATGACTAACTAATTAGATCTCAAATTACAAAATATAGGAATTCTGTTCATTTGTTCGGATCCTTGGTGCTGATTTTGTGGAAGTAATTGGTGACTCATATCTTTGACTTTGGCTGTTGTTCCATGCATGCATGCCTCGGCTAGAACTCTTCCTCAACATGCATGCCCCGGCTGGAACTCTTCCCTGGGCATGCATGCCCTGGCTGGAACTCTTCCCTGGCATGCATGCCTCGGCTGGAACTCTGCCCCGGCTTGAATGCCCCGGTTGGAACTCTGCCCTGGGCAGAGTTCCAACTAAGTCAAAGTTCCAGCTGGGCAGAGTTCCAACCGGGGCAGAGTTCCAGCCAGGGCATAGTTCCAACAAGGGCAGGGTTCCAACAAGAGGGGCAGAGTTCCAGCCCGGGCAGAGTTCCAACCGGGGCAAAGTTCCAATCAGGGCAAAGTTCCTATGAGGGACAATGTTCCCTGGCTGGAACTCTTCCCTCTGTTGGAACTCTGCCCTAGGCTGGAACTCTGCTTTCAGCTGGAACTATGCTCTAGCTGGAATTTTTTCCTAATTGGAACTGTGCCCTGGTTGGAACTCTGCCCCTACGGGGCCGAGTTCCAGATGGGGGCCGAGTTCCATGCGGGGTAGAGTTCCAGACGGGGCCGAGTTCCATGCAGGGTAGATTTCCAACCAGGTCAGAGTTCCAACCGAGGCAAAGTTCCAGTCGGACATGGTTTCAGGCAGGGCAAAGTTCCAGTCAGGATAGAGTTCCAGCCGGGGAAGAGTTCCGGCGGGGCAGAGTTCCAACTAGGCAGAGTTCCAGCCGGGGCAGAGTTCTAGTCGGGCAGAGTTCCAATTGGGCAGAATTCCAACCGAGGCAGAGTTCCAACAAGGAAGAGTTCCAACAATGGCAGGGTTCCAACAAGCAGGGAAGAGTTCCAGCTTGGACAAAGTTCCAGCCTGTTTTATCCCATGCAATCCATACCATTGTGCCATCAAGCATTTCCATTATGCCATCAAATATATGTCTTCGCAAAGTTCCAGTCGGGGAAGAAATACCACCATTGAGGAGGTCAAGCTTTTCATCCAAATGATGAGTAAACAACAAGCTCCTAATTTTCTTACGTATAATACCTAGTAGATGGGTTCTGCAAGACAAAGAAGTCCATCTGGGGTCGAGTTCCAGTCGGGGCAAAGTTCTAGCTAGGGAAGAGTTCCAGGCGGAGCAGAGTTCCAAGCGGTGCAGAGTTCCAGCCGGGGCAGGGTTCCGACCAAGGTCAAAGTTCCAGCTGGGCAGAGTTCCAACTTGGGCAGAGTTCCAATAATGCAAGGTTTCAATAAGGGCAGTGTTCCAACAAGTGGGGCAGGGTTCCAGCTGGGCAGAGTTCCATCCTGGGTAGAGTTCTTTGGCATTGAATGTCATTGGAGTTCTTTGGCACCTGGCTCTTATTCCAACAGGAAGAACTAAGGAAGGACTTGGGCTGTGCTAGAGTTCAAATCATGGCAAGGTTCCAACCGGGGCAAAGTTCCAGGCGGGGCAGAGTTTCAACAGAGGAAAAGTTCTAGGCGGGGGAAAGTTCCAGCTAGGACAGAGTTCCAAGCGGGGCAGAGTTCCACGCGGGGCAGGGTTCCAACCAGGGCAGGGTTCCAGGTGGGGCAGAGTTCCAGGCGGGGCAGGGTTGGAGCTTTGCCCAGCTGGAACTTTGACCTCAGCCATAACCCTACCCTGGTTGGAACTCTGCCCTGCCTAGAACTCTGGCTCGGCTGGAAATTTGCCCTGGCTGGAACTTTGCTCATATTGGAACTCTGCCCCAGCTGGATTTCTTTGTCTTGCAGAACCCATCTACTAGGTATTATACGTAAGAAGATTAGGAGCTTGTTGTTTGCTATGCATGGGAACCAGTGGTGGGATCAAGAGGACTTTAGAGACATTTTACACAATAAACTTGGCACCCGTTTCATATTTCATTAACGATTGTTTTAAAGGTATCCTTATTGATAGTTGAACTAAAG
>LPNX010049149.1:441325-457671 GCA_001517045.1 Pseudotsuga menziesii | reverse complement strand
TGCTAGACTAAATCCAAATTCCCAAAGCTTTGCTCATATAAATCTTGACCTACAATGTATTGAATTCACAAAGTTTGGTTGAATGGACTTACCTAGAGTTTCACTTGAACTAGAGGAAATTGACAAGGGCATCCCCTACTCGTTTTTAGTCCAACACAAAACTCAAATGTCATAATCCCACCTGCAACCCCAATATACATCCTCCTTGATTTTATCCCACTAAGAATTAAGTATGTAATGTATGAAGGTGTTGTAAGGGTGATGCACCCAACATTACTCTCCCATATACATGATGTCTTATTAAGGCATGGTGTGATATATGACATTTCCCTTAAAGTGCATGACATCATATAATTAAATATCAGTGACAAAGAAGGAGGGGATAGTTTGTAAGGAATATCCCTTTATTTTCTCAACATTCCTTCACACAATCACCATACTTTATTGGCATGGTTATCCACCTCTCTATTGGGATCTCTTAGGACATGAAATTTTTTGATATGTTCAACATGAAAAACTCATTTTTTAATTTTTTTTTATGTGACAAACTAATTTTCCATCAAGGCAGTCATTCAAACTATTGATTAGGTTAATAACTATAGAAATATCCAATGGCTATAAGAACCTGAACACTCTTTGAACTTAAATATCTTAATCTTTAAAAGATGACATAAGTCTCTACTTGGTTATTTTTAACTATCTCTCAACGTTATTTATGTCTCAAATTTTAGTATATACATTAAAAACAACAATGTATTTTTAAGAAATTTAAAATTATATATTATATCTCAATATGAATTATTTTATTTATAAAAATTAATTAATATATTTCTTATTAAGATCAATTCTTCTTATATATATATTTATTAATTGACAAAAAAAATCAAATTCAAAACAATTTTAATAGAATAAAAATTCTTATTTATAATTTTAACATTATTAATATTTATGACTAACCTAATAATATTAAAAATTGTTAAAATTTATATCAAACCAAAATCAACAAGTAACTCCATAAAATAATATTAATATTTATGACCTAATCAAAAGTTAAATTAAAAATATAAATGGTAAAAAATATTTAAGTTAAAAAGTTAACAATAGAAATTATAAGAATCCAAAATCGTAATGGTTTATAACTTTTAATGAAATATAATACACTAAACTATGTTTAATATCCCATGGACAGATTTCGTTAGAGTTTTGTCTTGAGTGAATACGTGGGGTGTGGGATCAATAACATTCAATAAATATATTTAGGCACATGATTTCC
This sequence comes from Pseudotsuga menziesii, assembly GCA_001517045.1. Lineage (NCBI taxonomy): Eukaryota > Viridiplantae > Streptophyta > Pinopsida > Pinales > Pinaceae > Pseudotsuga > Pseudotsuga menziesii. Next base: position 456,398 of record LPNX010049149.1, on the reverse strand, counting down.
ATAAATGAATGGACGATTGTATGAAAATAACTGAACATGTTTTTTTTGATAGTTTGTAAGACAAATCCTCAAAACTTATACTATATACTTTGATAAATTATTATACATATTTAAACAGCAATGTCAATCTCATCTAAACAGCAAGCTCAATATCATCGGTCAAAACGCATTAGTCAAAATTTGTATTATCCAATTTGCGAAATTATTATACACATTTAAACAAAGTCAATCTCATCTAAACAGCGATCTCAATCTGATCACTGAAAACCTTGTCACTTTTGGAGTGAATGTAATGAAATGTAACACAAAGTCCACTGTAGAATCCATGCAGAATTTGATGTGCAATGCTGGCCACTGGCCTCTACGGCTCCTTTCCTCTCTTTGTTTCATATGCTGAATTTGAGCGAACTCCTTTATGAGTCAGCCAAATCCTTTGTTGTGGCTTGGATTTATATTTAACTAGTCTTGAAACAAACACTTTATCTGCCATCATCCAGAATCATCATAAACAGTCTGAAACAAGCAGTTTTCTACTAATAACTTGACATAGCTACGTCCCAGGTCCATTAAATCGATGCAGCTGCTAGCTCTGCTATTGACCACTCCTTTAGCTATCCACCATTCGGTCCACATTAATTCGTCAATCTCCAGGGAATATAGCACGATATAGAAAACAAATCTTGATGTTGGAATGAGGCAAACGACCATAACCCAATCTAAGTAGCTGATACAACCTTCATCTATGCAGGATGATGTTTTTTTTAAATAGAGGCGAGGAACAATCAATATAATAAATTACTACATAAAACAACTCTGATCCAACTAAAAGAGAAGAAAACGGAAATACCTCAGCCCTGGTGCAGGTTCCTGGCTATTGAAAAGCAGTGAAAGGCGTATGTTGGTTGGATCAGATGCCTGGTGTAGTAAACAACAACAAAACCGCGTCCGTTGATTGGCTCAGCTGCTTTCCGCACCATCACATTTGTTGAATGAGCAAGCACATATGCAGTTATTCCAAATATGGGTTGGGCGGGTTTACAAATTCGAAATCATTCAAATTAACATTGGCACTTTTATCGAATTCGAAATTCAAATTTTGAAATGAAAATGACATCAATGCATACTGTATACTGTAGTTACAGTATTCGAGTCATCCATATGCCATGGGTTCATTCATGTAACATGTCATGTGAAGTAGATGGAATTGCATATTGATAGATGACATGAGCAGCCGTATAATTCCCGAAATTCATTGCCGGTGGACAGGGATGGTGACTGCAACGGACGGAGGGAGACTGCGGAGGATGTAACGGCGACCCCGGGGAAACGGAGGGTTGGAGAACGGGGTGACGACGGCAACCGAGAGGATGGAATCGGCGGTAGCTGGACGGCCGGCGCGACGATTGCCGCTGGGCAAAATCGTCGCGTCGGTAGCTCACTCCGACGACATGTCTCTGGCGTCATTAAAACTAAAGGTTATTCTCCGCGTTTTGATTTGTTGACCGCAGGCTACTGAATTTTAATTTTCGTTATATCACACTAGTTTCAGTGTTTAGCATAGAAACCGACTAAGATAAACTCGTATCAATCACAGTTCAGTGCATAAAGTTTGTAAGAAGTATGTCTATAGAAATAGATGGAAAGGAGGAGACATGGAGCAAGTTGAGGCTATAGGCATGAGAAATGTAGTTTGATAGCAAAGGTTATAATTCTATAGGATTATAAAGGAGAAGGGAGAAGGGTATTAGGTAGAAGCAAAGCTCGATTGGATTCCATGGGTGTAATGCCCCTTAAATTTGTTAATAAAAAAAAGTAAGGTTAATATTTAACTAATAGAATCTAAGGTTAGTCAAAAATTAACCTTAGCATTTAATTAAACTTATTAAAAAATATACTTGTATTTGTTTTGGTCTGAATTCCTTTCCTTTCGTAGCTTAGTACATGGTGATTTTCTTATGGTGATATGTTATGTGGTTTATTTGTAGAATGATGTTTTCTTATATATTGTACTTCAAGGAAAGAAGGTAATATATCGAACAAGGTAATCTATGCAAAGATCTTGAATTGGATTCTAAACATAGAATTTTCTAGAAGTCAAGGCATAAATATTTAAATTTGGTGGAATTATATTGGCTTTCATCACATAGGTTGATAGAGAAAAAAGGACATAGTAGTAGGACATTTTATACAAGTTGGATTCTGTAACATCCCCCGATTTAAAAACATCATTGTCAATCTAGATTTTGTTTTGTGATGAGTTTGGATGATTGCAGAATCTCTCCAAACGGTCCCTAGAGGACAATTGTAACCACTACATTATGTCTTTAATGAAATTCAAAATGGAAAAGAACAAGCCACGTTAAAGAGATACTATGCGTGCAAGAGTGGGGGATGTAGAGAAGGAAGCCTCAGGGAAGTATGTCAGGCACCAAGATGCCTTAATGGGAACATACCTTGGAGAAATCAAGGAGCAGTGGTTGACAATGATTCAATGGTGAATGGACTGTAGTTGGGAAGAAAGATTAGAAAAAACCCGAGAAAAATTAGGGAACGCAGTGGTTGACGGGGATTCCTAGGGGAATGGACTGTGGCTGCAAATTAAGACCTATGAAACCAAACTATAAGTAAGCAAATGCAAGGAGGAAGGACACTGATAAGTATGCTGGGAAAGAATGAAATCTTGATGTGTGAGCACTCTTGTGAGCACTCTGTGTCAGGAATGAGTTGAGAGAAATACTTGCTATGTGAGCACTTTAGGTTAGGAAAGTGATTTCTTCCTAGAAACGAGGAAAGTGAGCACTTTATATTAATTATAATAATTTTTATATGAATTTTAAAAATTTAATTTAAAGATATAATTATTAATCATTTATTTAAATTATATTGATTATAGTAAATATTAATAAGGATTTTATAGATTTAATTTAATGGTATAGTTATTAACCATGTGTTAATTCCTTATGTTTGTGTTCTTATCACTTATTTTCATAAACATATATTGGATAGATACTTGTTTGTTAAGTAATTTTTTTTCAAAAGGATTTTGGATACAAAGTGGACATCTTTGTTCGATATTTATAGGAGTGTTGTATACATGGTAACATCTTGATGATATCTCTTTAATAAAGAACATACTACAAAGTAATTTCCTTTTTTCATATATGTTTTCTTTGATTTTAAGACTCACCTTTTGATTTAACACTTATCCTATGGAAGTAGTGACCTAAATAATAGCATAAAATTATCCTGGTGAATTCCTTTCTTTCTCCAATATCCATCGAATCTTTGAATGTCAGCACTTTATGAGATTTGTTCCACAGTTTTCCTCAGTTGTGAGAAAAATGGGAAAGTAAAAAACGAATTGACGATCTTCGCTTTGACCATTGTATTTTATTCACTTTTGTATATAAAGCATCACTGGGAAGGAGGGCAGAAGACTCCTAAAATTAAAGGCACCAAATAACTTGAAGGTTTCTTCATAGAAAGAAAGAAATGGGAGCTTTTCTTCACTATATTGTAACCGTAACGAGACAGTACTTTACTATGCTGAATCACCCATTTTCTTTTTAGTTACTTTAATATTTAATAAATGACAGATAAAAAAACCTTTTTTAACCAAATAAAAACAGTAACCTGAATATTGAAAATGGAAAACCTAAAATGTTAAAAGGTTGAATATGAGCTGCAGAAACATGAATACGCTTTTTTAGTCTATGAACTCATATTTTTGTATGTTCCAAGGAATGGCTGACTGTTTGTTGTTTGTTATTTCAGGTTTTAATTTAAAATTGAATTTCTGAAAGATTATACAACCCAATTCTGGAAAAATTGAATTCCACTGTGAGGTGTTTTTCATTTAATAAAATAATATTGTTTTAAATGTTGTAATAATTCTTACTTAAATATCTCTTCATATCTTTTAATGACCTATTGATCATTGAATCACTCAACATCCAACATTCGGAGCAAGTAATCCAGCATTCGGATTAAGAAATTGGAAAAAAAAAAAAGCCAGGGACATGTACATGTAATTAAAATTCGGAAGCTGTATTCGTTCTAGTAAATTAGATTAGAATTAAAATTTACATACAAAACTTTATTATCCCCGGACCTGCACTGAACTTAGTATATCATTACAGAAGTAATATTTAACTTAAACTAGTGATCACGATAGAAAAAGCTTCCATTTATGTAGCTCTCTGCAGTTAGCCATAGTATCGACAATCAGACAGCGTCCTCTGCAATTGCAAATCCCTGCGGAACCCGTTGATGAAAGCTTCTGCAGCCTTGTCTACATCTTCTAGATAAATAACTTCTGGTTCTTTCTTGCCACTACTTACTGCTGCTGAAGCCGGTTGAGCCCCAGCCGCATGTTCCAGTGGCTTCTTCATTAGCTTCGCTTGTTTCAGCTGTCGATTAATCTCCTCTTCTTTCTTGCGGCCATCTGCTCTGCCTCCGCTTATCGCTTTGGATAACCACTTCCCACGCATAGCCATAAAATCTCAAATACGAATTACTGATGTTAACAAACAATTTGCTTACTTAACAAGAAAACCCTGGAAACAGAGCAGAGAGGTTGAGAAAAAAAGACACTCACAAATTCAAAACAAAGTCAAAGACGTCACAAGTAAGCAGAATGGACGATTGAACGCAATAAACGATTATGTCTCCGTAGGCTTTATATAGAAGGCAAGAAGTACGTTGACTCTGGTTCTTTCTTAGAACAAGCCGTTGAGATCTTCGATTCCTTGATGGAGACAGTTCCCTCTAGCGTCATTAAATATTATTAAGCTACTTCTCCGCGTTTTGATTGGCTGACCGCAGGCTACTGATTTTCAATTTGCGTTATATCCACGTACTTTCGGTGTTTAGAAACCGACTAAGATAAGCTCGTATCAAATCAAAATAAGTGGGTGAATGCAACAAGTGAGAAATTTATTTGTTACAGGGCACAGAAATTATCCCTAAAACCAATTTACGCAAGCAAATTCCACTCATTCCATGGAAATAGTTTGCAGAAAAAAATTGCATCTTTGAATTGTGCGCAAGTTAATACAATTTTTCTTTGTAGAGTGGATTGAAAACCCTGAGTCGGTGTTTTTTCATTACTTGGGCTCGAAGCAAATCAAAATTGTTAGGTGGTCGTCAATATATGAGAACGCGGCGAATCACCTTTAAAACAAAAAATATATTTATAACATTACATCCCTGCTTGGGTCAACTACACACAGTCAAAAAGAAAATCAACTACACAATCAAATTAACTTCTGACATATACTTGTTTTAGTTATCAAAGTTTTGTATGATTATCCAAGTTTTATTTCTCCTTAAAACTAGATCCATTTTAACTATGGCTTTATTAAGTTTTTTGAGGGATCATAATAAGTATTCTTACTTGGGAGAGAAATGACCAAATAATTTTAAAATAGGGTAAATATCAGTAAAAGATGAGTAACATTAATAATCATATACTCAAATAGTTTTCCAAAAATTGACTGAGTCAATTTTTTTAATTACTTCAGCTCTAAGCAAATCAAAATTCTTAGACGGTCGTCAATAGATGAGAAAGCTGTGAATCACCTTTAAAACAAATTTTTTTTTTTTATAACATTACATCCCTGCTTGGGTCAACTACACACACTCAAAAAGAAAATCAACTACACAATCAAATTATCTTCTGACATATAATTGTTTTTAGTTATCAAAGTTTTTTATGATTATTGAAGTTTTATTTTTAGTAACTTCTTTTAAAACCAGTATAGATCCATTTTAACTATGGCTCTATTAAGTCTCAAGAGGGATCATAATAAGTATTCTTACTTGGGAGGGAAATGGCCAACTTGCTTAAGTAATTTCAAAATAGGGTAGTTTAAGAATAATGTGAGTAACATTAATAATCATATATTCAAATAGTTTTCCAAAAATTGCTTTACTGTCTTTCTTTAAAAGTAATAATCAATATTAAGGGTAGTTAACGGGTAAAATAATCCATATAAATTTTTAAAATCTAGATTTCCAGAATAAATTGGAATATGAAAAAACTTTTACCATCAAATGAAGATTTTAAACATTTATCCAACTATTTTTGAGAAATGACTTGTTTTTCTCTATAACTAAAAAAGAACGTTTACATGTTAAGGCTAACCTTGACTTCGGAATGAGCAAGGATGTAAGTGGTTTAAGGAACATGGTTTTAGTGGCCGATGGTTTCTTGCTAGTTGTATTTGCATTGAAAGAACCTTATAAACATGGTTGTAATATTCCATTGCAACGTGCCAAGTGAGCACTAGAAGTGCTCTTGGTAGCCTTGGTCGACCAATAATAAATGTTGGTTTTTCCCTACCAGGTTTTCTAAGATAAATCTAGTGTTTTTTCTAAGATAAATCTAGTGTTTTTATCGTAATAGCTATTGTTTTGTAATTTATTTTATATCTTAGGTTTTTACTCAACTAAATTTTAAATCGAAATTTGATATATAATTACATAAATGTGCTTTAGAATTTAGCTAATTTAAAATTAAATTTTATATGTTCTTGGTTTTATAATTTTTCTTTTTAATACTCAAGTCAATTGAATTTAAGTACTAATATTTTTTTAATTATAAGATGACAAGTTATAACTTTTTTTTTAGTTTTATTATTATTATTTTTATTGAACGGACATGTGCCACATCAGCGTTACACACGGGACACATCTAGCCCATTTGAGCTGTAGAAAAGCACAAATAAAACAAACTTGTTTTTATTAGTGATTTTAATGAATATTTAAATTAACACAGACATATCCAAACGAAACTAAACTAGCATAACCATAAGTAAAGGTTATAAGTAAAGTAATGACCAATTACTTAATTATGTGGAAATTATTTATTGTTAAATAAATTAATATAATTACTATAACATTATAGTTATTTGTATATATGGTATAATATAAACATTAATCTAATTAATAAAACTACGGAGAGGCAGGTGCACGGGATCCTCCTTGATCTCAGAGGACAAACGAAAAAAACCTTCATATGGGGGTTGGGCCATAAGACAAACAATGAGGTTGAGTAGATGGCGCTTTTTCAGGGCCTCGATTTCATAGATGCAAGAGCCATTCCAAGTTTGTTAAACTGTGGGGATTCACACCATGTTATTCTCAAAATGATCATCAGCTACTCCTCTGGCACTATCAACTACAAAGGACTGTTCGATAGAATTAAGCTTCTCACCATAGGCAGCATTGAATTCTTTCACATTCTTAGAGCAAATAATGCTCAAGAGGACGCCTTGGCTAATGTTGGAGCCTCTGTCCCCCAAGGTCTCATATCAATTGACAACTCCGCTCCTTTCCATTATCCTATCCACTAACCTTTAGAATGTCCCTTACCCACTTATTGATCACCCTCTTAATGTACAAGCCCCAACCCACAAAGGTAATTGACATGGTTTTTGGTGGCATTCGTTCAGCATGCCATAGTAACAAGTGGACTTCACCCTCCCTCCATTTATTCTAGTCCTCCACTTCTTTCAATAGCACTCACCTCAGGTTTGATTCTTTGCATAGCTCACACATTCCAGCCCATCTCTTCCTGAGTACGATTACTTCTCAACGAATCCTTTTATGCCTCCCTCCCTTCGTTGGCTTTCCATCACTTCATTTGTCTACGAATTCCCTCTCCGAAGAAGAGTGTCATCTCGTCATTTTGGGTTTCAAAGGAGGGCTTCTCCCTTCTACCAACCTTCCTCTACTACAATTCTTTCAAGCACCATTTGATGCTTTGGTGGATTATGTTCATAGTGGGGATAACGTAAGTTTCCTCCAGGCTATCTCTTTGAGCACTCGCCATAATCTTCATCTTGCAATCAGGAGTTGTTCCCACTCAAACTTGGTGAATTTCAGCGGCTTGCTGAACGACGATAATTATCAACAGTAGTTCCTTTCTAAAGGTAATTTCTTTGTGGGTTATCAGTATTCTCTTTTGGGGGAAGCTCAGTTAGGTTTTTCGCTCTGTGTCTTTAGAAAAGCACAAGACTTTAAGCCATTAGCAGGCCCTTCTACAGGCATATTTTCATCTTGCTTTGCTTTTGTTCTCAGCAATCTGTCTAGAATCAATTTAAACAGCAATCATGATAGTTATACTGGTCGTTCTCCTCAGTTGGAAATGGACCATGGAAGGAATGAAGAAGGGTTTATTGACATGAAGATTAGCATACAATGCTTGTATGAAATCGTGTTTATTAGAATTTCTGATAGGAGAGACGCTGCTAAAGAGGTCAAAAAACTTGTTGATGAGCTAAATTACCTCTAATACCGGACTAGCAACCACGATGCAAGGATTGAAGACAATGAGATCAATCTCAAGGAAATTATGGGTAAAGTAGACCACATTCAGGAAGACCTGGAGTTGTTGGTCGAGATGAACCAAGGAAGCCGTGTCCAAAAAAATCCAAGAGAAGCAAACCAAAAGAAGGAGGAGGAATCACTAGCCCAGCCTGTTGGTCAACTAGGGATAAAAAAATCATCCAAGGAAATGTTTTTTTGCATTTTATTTAATGAGTAGTTTGTTTGTATTTATCATTTTTCTGTAATTATTTGAAATACTAGAACTTTCTTCGGCTTGTTAAGGTCTCCTATAGGGCCAAGTTTTGTTGTTTTTTCTTCAAAACAATCAGAATGTATAAGCTGTTGTCTTGTATTGAATGGTTGTGCACACCCTATTTAATATAATCTATTTTAAGTTTCTATTAAAAAAACTAATTAATAAAAACTTTAAACATTAAATTAATTAATAAACAATAAATATTAAAGTAATTGATAAAAAATTGTGGTTAGGTATATATGCATTTAGATATTTAAGTCATCTTCGATTTTGGACTTCTTTGAACTCGATAACAAGATTAACCTGATCATAATAAGTGTACACCGGGGATTCATTTCATGGTCCTTGTATCTTTTTATGCTTATATGTATCTATATTAGGATTTAAATAAGATTTTAGGTTTTTTTTTTCAAGAAAATGGTAATAATTTTTTTTTTGTTTTTATTATATCAGTTTTTGCTTTGTGTTGATTAAATAGTATTTGGTTTGTTGGTTTCCCTAGTTGTTACTCCTTCTTTTAACCAACACTTACTTGAAGCTTATTAAGTGTATAGTCCTTTAGATATTATCTCATATTTTGGGCTTCATTGAGCTAATAAAAAAGATTAACCAAGGGTAACAAGTGTACAACCATGGTCATCTTATCTTGTTATGCTTAAATGCATCTTAATTAAAAAATTAAATAAGGTTCAATTAAGTAGTGGTTAATGAAAGGGGTAACAATAATAATTTTGTTTTTTTATTAAATAGTATTTGTTTTGAATTTATATTAACTAATTTAATATTTATATTGCACTACGCCAGCATAGATCCATCTTAAACCTAGATCTAAAAAGCAATGAGAGGGATCCAAATTTCTTTAGGTGTAAGTTATTTTTATTTTAAATTTTTAAATGTTCATAAAAGATTACATCTCAAACATTTTGATCCCTTTAGTGTTTGTATCTTTTAATTACTTTTCATTTAGTTTTATTATTGGGTTTTTATTATTTGATAAATTAGGCCACATGTTTTTCTCTATATTCTTTTTTGTTTTAGCAAAGGTGTTCATGTAGTGTTAGGTTAAAGACACATTGATCTCATCATTGTTATTTGGATGGCACTCCTTTATTATAATAAATAAGCCATAATCAAATATATCAAAATTCTACTCTAAAGCCACAACAAAATATATCTAAATTTTATTTTAAAAAATGATTTATTATTATTATGATGAATTATAAAGAAAGTTGGCTAATTTAAATTATTTTAAAAGTAATTAAATAAAATAAAATAAAAGAGTTAGAATCTTGTAAGAATGTTGAATATCTTTTAGAAAAGAGTTTAGCATTTCCACTAATTATTAATGGTTAATATATATTCGAGAGAATAAAAAGACAAATGAACCTCAAAAAGAACATTAAAAAAATACAAATGATCCTTTTCTAAAGAACAAATCTAGTAAATTAGCATATATCTATTTTAAACGTTGATTTATCAAACACCCACAAGTATCTAATTTTTGTATTTATACTAGTTTATTTTATTTTATTTATTTTAAGTTTATATATAATTTATATTTCTCATTTTTTATTTTTTATATTTTTTAAGAATATCTTGAATATGTCTAGAATATTTTTATCTTGCATTTTTATGTCTTGAATATTTTTATCTTGAATATTCCCTATGTCTTGACTATTTTATCTTGATTATTTTTCTCGTGCATTTTTTATATGTAAAATGTATGAGTATGTCTTAAATATCAATGATTCTCTAGGAAGTGGGTATAGCAAATCATTCTCATGCTTAGTGAAGTGTTTCTTGGGATCCCAAAAAAAATGAGTAACATATTCTAGGGTTAGATTCTCTTATTTTTTTAATGGAAAAAACCCTTGAAAAAAACTAGTGAGGTATAGAACAAATGATTTTTGTGCTTAGTGTAGTAATCCCAAAAATACAATTATAGGCTAAGGTTCATATATATTGATTGCAGCTTGATTACCCAAAACCAAAAATACAATTATATGCCAAGGTACATATATATTGATAGTAGCTTGATTACCCAAAACCGATAAATGATAGTAAACCATATGATTATACACCAATGTATGCATATATTGAAAAGATATTGATTGGAGTGGCTGCAAGCAACCATTTAGTTATATTTGTTCATAGTTAAGGGCTCACTATTTAGTAAATGAAACATAATAATTTTAACTTTAATAAAATATTTCATGTTTTAAAAAAAAATACTTTATACACTTTTCTTTAAATAATAAAACTTGTAATCTTTGAAAAACAATAACATACTTTCTATTACACATTAATATAATATGTGTAATAATTTAATTTAAAATGAAAAAAATTAATTGCAAATAAAATATGTATAATAATTTTAATTTTAAATGAAAAACAAATTAATTGTAACATAAAACATAGAAACATCCTAATTTTAAACAAAATATATAAATTTATTTTAATACAATATTTATAATCATAATATGTTTTTTATTTTTCAAATTTAAAGTTTAAATAAATATGTTAAATAATACCAAATAACAAATTACAAAATAAATAAATTAATTCATAATATAAGAATGTTTCAAATTATTCACATGTTTAAATTATAATGTTATATTATTTAATGATAACTTGTCATTAAAAAATAAATAAATAAATTCATAATATAAGAATGTTTCAAATTATTTACATGTTTAAATTATATTGTTATATTAATTAATGATAACTTGTCATTAAAAAATAAATAAATAATTCATAATATCAGAATGTTTCAATTTATTCATGAAATTATATTAATTATAGTAAATTTGGATATGGATTTTAAAGATTTGATTTAAGGATATAGTTATCAACTATACATTTAAATTATATTGATTATAGTAAATTTTAATATGAATTTTATAGATTTAATTTAAAGGTATAGTTATCAACCATGTGCTAATTCCTCATGTTTGTGTTCTTATCACTTATTTTCATAAACATATATTGGATTGGATAGATACTTATTGGGTAGTTTTTTTTCGAAATGATTTTGGATACAAAATGGACATGTTTGTTCAATATTTATAGGAGTGTTATTTGCATGGTAACATGTTGGTGATATCTGTTTAATAAACAACATACTACAAAGTAATTTCCTTAATGTATGACCCGCCATTCTCTTTTTGCATATATATTTTCTTTGATTTTAGACTCATCCTTTGATTTTAACACTTATCCCATGGAAGTATTTACCTAAATAATAATATAAAATGTATCCTGGTGGATTCCTTTCTTTCTCCAATATCCATCGAATCTTTGAATGATACGAATGTCAATCACATGTAGTGCACTTTATGAGATTTGTCCAACAATTTTCTTCAGTTGTGAGAAAAATCGGAAAGTAAAAAACGAATTGACAATCTTTGCATTGATGATCTTAAAATTAAAGTTTATTTTCCACATTTTGATTTGTTGACTGCAGGCTACTGAATTTCAATTTTTGTTATCTCACACTACTTTCGGTGTTTAGCATAGAAATAGAAGGGTACTAGGTAGAAGCAAAGCTCGATTGGATTCCATGGGTGTAATGCCGCTTAAATCTGTTAATAAAAAAAGTAAAGTCAATATTTAACTAATAGGATCTAAGGTTAGTCAAAAATTAACCTCGGCGTTTAATTAAACTTATTAGAAAGTATACTTGTGGGCTGATGCACAATCATGGACTCCTTTAAGGACACTTTAGATGCCACATAATACTAGAATAAACGAAAAAATATGATTTTAGGTGACAATTAGGGTTACTTCCCTAACTTATTTGAAGATGAAGTAAAAAAAGAAAAGATAGGTAATTGAATCAGCTTTCATAATATATAGGGTTTATGCAGAGAAAATGTGTGCAAATGATTATAAAATAGTTTCCGTGAAAGTGGGTTTTCAAATTTTCAGCACATCTTAACATATATGTTTGTGCGGGTGCAGCAATATATGAGGTAAATGATGTCCATTTGAGATAAAATCCTGCAGACATATAAAGGACATATGGGCCTAGTGCAACACTATTTATTCGAAATTTTTCATGAATTATTTTTTTTATTATTAATTATTGAAGTCAGAAAAGCTTGAAATTAAAATTTTATGTGCAGGTGCAACACTTTAGGGGCAAAAATTAATGAAATCCTTGATTTCTTAATATAAGATCACAGAGCTTGATCTCGTCTAGTGCACCATATAGTTTTTATGGGAAATGGTGATGGAAATCGAAAGTTATATAAGAAACAATTGATGTATGTATTTTCAAAAACTAACGTGTGTCATTTAGAAAAATAATTATAAATAAATAAAACATAGTTTTGTAGGAAAAAATTATATATTCAGAATCGTCATTTCTTACTCTACAATATCGTACATTTTCATAAAAAAATATTGTGTATGTCATATAAAAATAGGGATCTAATCTGAGCATATTGATAGAGTTCTAAAAGACTTGAGCAATAGCCCTGGTTGATTTGTCCTAGCCATTAGGTTCGGTATTCTGAAGCTGCTTCCAAACCCAATTCCAAACCTTAATCCCGCCAAAGATTTAAATTTTCAAATAACGCATATGCGATATGAATAATCCATAACGCATATGCGATATGGATCGCATATGCGTTATATCGCATATGCGTTATGGATTATTCATATCGCATATGCGTTATATCGCATATGCGTTATATCGCATATGCGTTATATCGCATATGCAATATATAGAATTACATTTAGAGCTTATTTATGTGGTATGGCTTCTAGATTTACATTCAAAACTAATTTATGATAAATTTTACACTAATTTGTTTTTGTCCTAACGCATCATTGTTCACCACCCTCATCCTCATCATCATCATCATCATCACCCTCACCCTCATCATCATCATCATCATCACCCTCATCCTCATCATCATCACCACCCTCATCCTCATCTTCATCACCACCCTCATCCTCATCATCATCATCATCACCCTCATCCTCATCTTCATCACCACCCTCATCCTCATCATCATCATCATCACCCTCGTACTCATCTTCATCATCATCATCATATGGTCATCCTCCTCCTCCTCCTCCTCCTCATCATCATTGTTCATCATCATCATCATCACCATCACCCTCATCAGCTTCATCATCATCATCATCACCCTCATCCTCATCTTCATCATCATCATCATCACCCTCATCCTCATCAGCATAGTCATGGTCGTCATCGTCATCGTCATCATCATCATATGTCATCGTGCCCTCATCCTCCTCCTCCTCCTCCTCCTCATGATCATTAGCATCACCCTCATCCTCATCAACTTCATCATGGTCATCATTGGCATCATCCTCATCCTCATCCTCATCATCATCATTGTCAACCTCATCATCATCATCACCCTCATCCTCATCATCATAATTATCATCATCATCCTAATCATGATCATCATGGTCATCATCATCATCATCATCATCATCACACTCATCCTCATCACCGTCATCATCATCATCATACTCATCATCACCGTCATCATCATCATTATACTCATCATCCTCCTTATCATCACCATCATCCTCATCATCATCTTCATCGTCACCCTCATCCTCATCCTCATCGTCACCCTCATCATCATTGTTCATCACCCTCATCGTCACCATCATCATCATCTTCATCGACAGCCTCATCCTCATCATCATCATCATATTCATCATCCTCCTCATCATCACCATCAACCTCATCATCATCTTCACCGTCACCCTCATCCTCATCATCATCATCACCCTCATCATCATCATCATCAACCTCGATCCTCATCATCGTCGTTCATCACCCTCATCCTCATCATCATCATCATGATCATGATCATCATCATCATTGTCATCATCATCATGGTCATCATCATCACCATTATCATCCTCAACCTCATCAGCATCCTCATCCTCATCATCATCATAATCCTCATCCTCATCATCATCACGTTCATCACCCTCATCCTCCTCCTCATCATCATCATCATCACCATCATCATCATTGTCATCATCATCATGGTCATCATCTTCATCAACACCCTCATCCTCAACATCATCAGCATCCTCATCCTCATCATCATCATAATCCTCATCCTCATGCCCATCACGTTCATCACCCTCATCATCATCATCATCATCATAATCCTCATCCTCATGCCCATCACGTTCATCACCCTCATCATCATCATCATCATCATCATCATCAGATGCATCATTGTCATCATCATCATGGTCATCATCTTCATCGACACCCTCATCCTCAACATCATCAGCATCCTCATCCTCATCATCATCATAATCCTCATCCTCATGCCCATCACGTTCATCACCCTCATCATCATCATCATCATCATCATCATCAGATGCATCATTGTCATCATCATCATGGTCATCATCTTCATCGACACCCTCATCCTCAACATCATCATCATTTTCATCATCATCATTGTCATCATCATCATA